>JACJUM010002929.1:10453215-10540134 GCA_020976665.1 Heortia vitessoides
ATATATATATATATATATATGTATATACAGAGACATATATATTTAAATATACATATATATGTATAAACAGATAGACATGCAACGGCTAACATGATGAATTTCAAGCATCGTTTAAAATCATTAAGTCAACCACCCACTCACTATCAATACACCAAAATATGTTTTAATGTGTAATAATTTTCTATGAACCAATTTGCTCCAGTACAGAACAATGTAGCCGAAGTACACCAACGTCACTTAATACTGAATACACTGAGTACACCGACAAATTTATCGCATTTTATTAAAATATACTTAAGCCTCCATTTACCGTCATCGTAAATCATCAATCAATCTAAAAATAAGCACATCTGGAAAAAATGAGTGTTGCTTAATACATTTTACCTGCGATCGCGCCTTGTCACTTCAAGTGATCTCGTTATGGCCTACATTTTTATTCGTGAGATAAGCATATATTTTTATATACTTATGATATCTTGTGGGTACCTAAATATAATTTTATATACAAAACTGAATTATAATAGAAGGTCTATAATTCTCGTTGTGTAATCGTGGTTTTAATTATATTAAGTTTACCTATTATCTATCTTCTCCTCTAAGTCTAATTTATATATTAAACACATTTAGAATACTTACATTTATTATACGGTCGCGATAGAATAAAACAAAAACGTCAGGCAAAATGATCAAGACATTTTTGTCAGGTGCTATCAATCTTCTGTTCTCTAAGTACCTTTAATATCACTTATCATATTACAGAAATGGGCTCTTATTTAGATCTTAAATACAAACATTACCATTTTGGTCGGATTATAACGTTTTCTACGTCTTAAACTGTCATTAAAACTGTCTTTGTGAGGGGTCTCTTACAAAATTCACATTCTACCTTCGTCAAAGTCACGATAAATCAAATAAGAATACAATTATTCTAGATCCGTTACTAAAAAAAGAAATTGAGAACTCCCTTGGATTACAATTTTAAGAGTGTTTTGCAAACAGATATTATCAAGTTATTTTTAATATTCATAGTATACAGTTTTTTATTGTTTTATTTGAGTTTTCGGCAGCTTAATATTTTATGCTTAGTCGAGCGTGCTTGGGATGCAAAGCGCGTAAATTCCTAATTTCTAAACCTTCCTGTTGGAAGGTTTAGAGCGTTCAACAACAACGACTTATTTATTCAGTATAAGTATATTTACAGATACTGTCATACATACTTATATTCGTGTACACGACATGTTTTATTTAATTTGTTTTATTTTATAATTATTTTTTTATCAAACTATCGTCAATAATTATAAAGATACAATCGGCATTAAAATGTATATGATAAATTTTATTTTTATGGTGTTTAGCCGATTATAATATTTTATGTGGGGGCTGAGGATGACTTGATGATATAATTTTAGTATATTTAGAAAATTATACTTCAGGCAAAGTGCAATAGTATTTTCCATGTACCGGTTAAAACCAAGATTGAGAAACCAATAGATGGCGATATATAGCTCAGATAAAACAAGGCTGGGA
This sequence comes from Heortia vitessoides, assembly GCA_020976665.1. Classification (NCBI taxonomy): domain Eukaryota; kingdom Metazoa; phylum Arthropoda; class Insecta; order Lepidoptera; family Crambidae; genus Heortia; species Heortia vitessoides. Next base: position 10,454,743 of record JACJUM010002929.1, read on the forward strand.
TTCTACCCAGCGTGGCAATTATTGGGCTAAGCCCTTGAAATATTATAAATCACTTCGGAAAGCTGCAGCTCTGTACTTCTACCTCTCACAGCTGACATGATGATGTAGCTTTTCTTTCATGTTCAATTATAATAACCATTATAGTTTTCGCGATTATTTTCGGAGCTACAAAGTACGGAATGACAACAAATTATAGATATTTTTTAAGGCACGTCATAGTGTGTGAAAGTTGTGAAAATAGATTTTAGAAATTATATTGATAATCCAATATGTCATCAATATTTTAAACATTTAATTTTACTCGAGGAACTAAGTGACACTCAGATGATTTGGGTTTAAAAACAGACATTCGAAAAAAAATAATAAGTATAATATACATATATATATATATATATTGTTATTTATTTCACATCTAACACCCTTCGCTTCAATATATCCGAAAACGAATAAAAAGTTCTTTTCCGATATTACAAAAAAATCATGTCACTGTGAAAGTGTTTTTTTTTCATTTTATTCAGTTGTCAGAACGATAACGACAGGTGGCCGGGCGTGGGGCCACAAAAGCTTTTGAATCGAAAAAAAGCAAAAACTAGTGTAAAAAGAACAAAACTAGGCAGGGATTTCACATTCAAACTCCGGCAAACTTTTCACATGTACGTGGTTATGAATAATTTCAAAGAACTAAAGTTGTGGGGATAATGGAGATGATCGACGTTATGAATATATGTTGATTGAACACTAAGACTTATATAAAATGCCGTGGGTACTAGGTAGCAACAGATAAATATATCACATATATACATAAATCCGTCAAAAATTTGCAATCAATTTTAATCTATACAGACAAGACATTGAGTTCAAAATTTACTCTAAAAAATTGACAGATTTGGGTAAGCTGACCTGTTGCCAACCGTAAGTTCCTTTTTACTTTATGTCCTAAGTGGCCACTAAAGTACCAGCAATGAGGTACCTGCAGAGAATAATAGTACCTCTCCTCGTAACAGGTGTAGGTTATTAGTATATGACTGATATGAAAGTCTAAATATCATATTTGCCTGATTACGAATGTCATAGTTCTCGTTTCTTGAAATAAATATACAAATACAAAGTGTATTTCATTAACTTAGACAAATACAATAGTGTCGTGAGGTACCAGCAGAATAGAATAGTACCTCGTACTGCATCAGGTGTCGTAAAAGCCGACTAAGGTACCAGAACCGACAGATGGCGGGGATGGGCAGCTGTATCCTTGTCGCGAAAGCTGCGATCTGCGATTGCCAAAACGCTTGCCCACCGCGGCAAATTATGAGCAAAGGTCCCCCTTTGCTTGGAGAGGCTTTTGTCCAGCCGTGCACTTCCAATGGCTGATGTACTGATGATGATGATGATGAAAGTAACAGAAGCGATAGATGGAGGTATATCCCTCTATACTGGAGTTGCTCAAATTCAATGAGGTAGGGTTAAGCAGCAGCACCCTTGTCGAGAAGTTATGCTCTGCGATTTCGATTGCTGATTGATACTGGATCAATAACCTTTTTTTCCAAACGCACAGAAAACTCAACGCAGCCTGTAGACGCTCGTATTATCACAAGGTTATCACTTTCGCATCACCAACCTTGTAACGTGACGATTTTATGATACATTACCCAGTAATTTCACTGTTTCCCTCACCCTTTAAACTGGAACAAAGCAATGCAAACACTGCTGTTTGACGGTTGATATAGTGGAGAGTGAAGTATAAATGCAGATGACGTTCGTATGAAGTCTAACTCTAGAGTGGTATCCCATGAATCACATCGGGAAGTTATTGAAAGACTTTATTGAAAGTTATGTCTAGTAGTGAAAGTCTTTTGGTTAATATGATGGTCTTTTGGTTATCAAATACTTGCAGCGCTTCATTTGCTAAATCGTGCAAATCGTTCGTCAACTAAAGTGAGCAAACGACAATCATTTGATAAACGGGACAAATATGTTAATATGACAAATATAGTCTTAAGACAGTTAACAATGTATCCCACATAAATTGCAAATTGAGTCTTATATCTCTGGTTGTAGAAACATTTGATAAATAAATGAACTAGATATTTTTTAGGCAAGAACGATTTTGGCGAGAGAGCCGCGAGTTACTGGTGTTAAATAAAATAATATGAACTAGAAAATTACAGACAAAAATAATTACAAATATATTATTCCATATATAAAGGATACATACATCTAATTATAGGACTGTAATTTAAATAAGAAAATAGTGCAATATCAAAAAACATCAAATTATTATTTAATAACAAAAAGCATCAAATTACTATTTAAACGTGAAAATTTGCCAATGAGCTTTCATTGGCAAATTTTGATTTGAACAAATAACAAAATACCTTGTTTGAAATGAAAAAAACCGTCTGTCTGTATCCAATGTTTTGTGACACTAATAACTTAATGTTATTCTTGCGAATGGTCCAATATACGTTTTACCCATGACAAATGAAACGTAAACAATCGCTGAGGTTTGCAATTTCGTCGAGATTTTGTCGATCCGTCCAATTCCGTTTTTTCTATTTATTTCTATGAGGGAGAAAGGCTATGTATATTTATTTAACTAAATCTGTATTGGACGTCGTTGATCTCAATAATGATATTATCAACGACATTATTAAACAAAATATAAATAATAATAAGAGATCGATGTGATGTAAAAGATGATGTTGTGACAACAATAGACGAAGGAATGTTGAGTTGGTTTGGACATGTATAAAATGTGGGTTAAAGTAGAATGACTGCATAAATGTATAGAGCGGAAGTAAATGAAGTTGGTATAGGGCGATTTAGGCGAACATATCGTAAATGAGGTATTAAAAAAGACCAGTTCAGAAGTACCAAGAATAAACGATATAAAATTCAAGTATAGTATAAAAAGACTAATGCAAGTAAGGGAATTTAAAGAGGTATACCAAGATCGTAACAAGTGGAGATCCAAAGTCTCTGTCTACCTTGATGGGAAACAGGCGTGATGTATGTATGTATGTATATAAATAATTCACTCGAAATCTCATACATTATACCTGCCAGTGAGAAAAGTCGTTACAGCCCGAGTGTTACGAATATACGAAGACAACAGAAGAATCATAAATATAATACACCAGCAGTGCCCCGCGGTTTTACTCGCATTCAGTTGTAAGATAAATGTAGTATTATTATGCTACTCCACCGTTATTTGTCTGAGAATGATATTATATCACCATCAATATCATCATAATCATTCAGGGGTGTCATACCCATGCTACAAGATGAGATGATGCAAAAATATCCACTGCTAGACATAGGCCTCCCCAAGTGATCTTTCTAGGATATCTGCCAAGATAGGACTGATCTCGGAGGAACTTGAGGCCCTAAGCTACATTTGACGGTATGTGAACTCCATTCCAGAACCTTACGACTCGATCGGTCATCGGTTCTGCGTACCAAGTGCCCACTTTAACTCATTAATCTTTGGTTCTGTTTCGGATCTCTTCATTTCTGATTCGATCATTGCCTTCTCCTTAGTTCGTTGAGCTATTTTGAGTTGGTTTAGAACAATGGTAAGAGGCCACATTTTGCTGTCTCGCACATTTAATTGATATATACTTTAATATTAATTTTACCCCCCCCCCCCCCCTCCTTTGCCCTTACGGGTGATGATTGAATAAATATTTTCACTTTTTTATTACTTTATATGTAGAACCAATTATTTCAAAAACAGCTATGTTTTATACTAACTTTACCTACCCTCTTAGGAACTGAATTTAAAACTTTTTGTATGCTTCAATACGTTATAAGTCGAACCCCTGTTTAAAATTTCAAGTTTGGGGCCCTAATAGTTAGGACCCTGAGTAGATATTTTATACTGACAGTCAAAATGAAGAAGCTGTCAGTCAGCTTCTCCATTTATATGTACATATAGATATTTAACATCCAGGTAAAGAACAAACACAAATTGTTATCGTATAAAGTTTGTTCTTTGGGGATCAAAATCACGACCTTTAGAGCACAATATTGGACCACTACCCAAAAAAAGGAAATCATTAATTTATTCAATTGAGTTTGATTTATTGAGTCAATTGATTAGGTCGTCACTCTTATCAAATCATCTAGTTCAGGCTCGGAAATTAGGCAGCAATTACTGTCATCAAGTCATAGGGATGGCTACGATTTAGTGCTGTTCTTGTGATAACTCGAGCGTCAATGAGCTAATGCGTTTATTTCATTTGTCATTCCAGATATATAAAATAGTAATTAAGAACATTAATGAAGGATATATGCATAAATGGATATGTGTTAAAAATTAATATTCAGGCGAGAATATTTTTTTTCTTCTTCACTAACTTTTATGTTGCCAATTTTAAACTCATCACTTCCAATATTTCACTCTTAATTGTTCGAAAAGTTCGTTAAGCTCATCATTTAGTATCTTGGCTCAAAGTAAACAAAGAGCCTTGAATGAACAGACATTCAAGACAGTTAATAAATTTGGTTGAAAATAAGCTCCATCTTTTGCATTTAAAAAATTGTGTGTTTCTTTATTTTCAGACAGCCGAGATCTGTTAATTGATAAAATAAATTATTTATAATTAATTAAAAACAAACAAATGAAGATAGTTGAATGTCAACACTCTTAAGATAAAGTGATGTTTTGTTTTTATTTTGTTTATATATTTATCACAGTGTCAAAAATGCAAGAACCTGCTAAAATAATATATGGTAATATATATACATATATATTTACTAAAAGATAACACAATTGCAAGGGCGCTTTGGTTTCAGCAGAATAACAAAATTAGCCATTTGAGACTATTAGCCATTGACTGTCAAAGATAGGCCTTCCTAAATCAATGTGCTCATTTTGCAACCTTGCTTAATACCGCTTGCAATTTTTTACGAGACTAAGTTGACAAACACGCATACGGTCCGCGTGATAGTAAGCGTTACCGCAGCCTATAGATACTCGTGTCATCACAGCCTTGTGACTTAAAGATTTTATGTCATACTAGCTGTGCCCGCGACTTCGTCCGCGTGGAATAGTTTTTTGGGTACCATACCTATTTACTTCAAATTATATAAACTTTGAATGTCACGTTTATTTATATCGAATCAATGGCCTGAAAAAAAAGTTTTAAGTTTCTAGCTCTAAAAATAGCGATCCATGCAAACAACTTTTAATCCCCCCTTGCAACCCCTTAAAACCCTTATTTCGAGTTCAAAAATAGCCTATGTCCTTTCTTAAGGTCTAAAGATTGTCTATGCCAGATTTCATCAAAATCGGTTGAGAGGTTTAACCGGGAAAGCGTAACAGACAGACAGACAGACAGACAGACAGACAGACAGACAGACAGACAGAGTTACTTTCGCATTTATAATATTAGTAGGGATTACCTAATAATTTTACTGCCTACTTTATTTCTGAAATAGGCAAGAGTGAGATACCAACACAAAGAAGAGAATTTTTATAGGAAGTGTAGCTTTGAGATGAGATGTTGCTCTCCATCCCTGCTTTGTAGCATTGGCTACGTGAATAAATATAAAACCATCTTTCGGTTCTACCTCTTTTTTTTTGGTTCAGAACGTAGTTGAATAGTACCTCACAATATTCTAATATGTTCCTTCCAAAGAATTTTGATATTAATGAAGACGTATACTAATACAAACAGGGAATAAGGGTCTGGTGAAATCATAGGATGATATTTGGTTATCAGCAATTGTTGTTGATCAAAATTTATATAGACGGTGACGTCGAATTTATACTCGTGGAATACATACGCTATATAGAAAGAAGGAGATATTACTGCAAAAAATATGTTAAAGAGTAGACTAAAATTTATTTTAATATAATATATAGCATATTTCTCAAATAAAATTGTATTATAATTTTTTTTTGTTTGCGTTTATTAGCTTTTTTGCCTTATTTATATTATAGATAGTATTGTAGATATAATATAAATAAGGCAAAAACAATCATCAAGACATTTTCTATGGAGTATAAAAGGTAAAACTTAATTGTGTCTTTAGTAATTCAATAAATTGCTTGAGTTCAAATAAGGGGTTATCACGCCACCCTTAACGGGTAATAAAACAAAACACAAATCGCTGTAATTAAGTCAAATACTGAACAAAATCAAGGAACGCCTCTAATTATGAAAGTTGTGAATCTACTTGTAAACATCTAAATTGCCGGGTGAAACAATTTAATTACTTGAAACGGATTCGCGGCCCCTTCGAGTCCGTTTAATTTATACAAAAACAAGCTACTGTAAAAGGATCGTTGAAGTATTGAGAAGTTTTAGTCGATTGTTAAAACTTCCCCTACTCCCGAGTAGGGGAAGTTTTCCTAGGTAAAAATACTTCTATGTCTTCAACGTGACTTTTATAGATCGCGCCATTTAAGTAGACTGCTTACAAGTTGAAGCAGTGCGTCCAAATTTTACGTCACGTACGAGCGCTATGAATGATATACATCGCTATATATTTTATCACTACTCTTGTACAAATGTTTTCATTCTTAACTTTCTTGAGCTACCATTTCAACTTAGGTGTTAAATACCTAGCTTTAGAGTGAACAGCATTGAAAGTTATTTCTACCATTTCTTATTCTCTTTCATCTGATTTTAATTTGGTTTGCATTGAATGGTTAACGTGAATATATTTATTTCATCGAATATTTGTTGTTTTAATTAATATAGGTAGGTACAAATAATACAAAATTAGTAAGTTTTAAATATTTTAATAAGCGGCCTCATTGTATTGATTAATTACATCAAACCTTAAACTAAATTAAATAAGGCAATCTATTTATATGTATTATGGAATTTATCTTTAACATGCTTATTGATTAATAGCATTAAATAATTGGAAATATTATAGGATATAATTGTTTATATGTTTAAATACATATTTCATGATCATGTGTATAAATATATATTTTCAGTTTTCATTGTCCTTATTATTAATAAGGTCAATGAATTTCATCTTCGGACTTAATTCCATCTTCGGAATAACTGCTTTAACAGAAATTTTTTCTTGTCGTTCTTGTACATATAGACAAATGTTTTGAATCAATAATGTTATACTTAAATATAAAATCTATCTACCTTATGTGCAGATGTCCAAAACTGCGCTTATAGGTTCGTGGTCTTTATTACAGAACATTACGACTCCATCAGCCGTCGGTTTTGCGTGCTAAAAGCCCTGCCCACTGCCCAAACAAACTATCATAGGCTGTGTTGTCTATAACTTTGATATTTTCGGATCTCCTCATTCTTGACAGAATCACGGAAGGAGACTAACCGATCATTGCCCTCTACATTATTTATTGAATTACTTTGAGATGGCACTTAAGGTTTCAATGCTATATTCGTTCTGCAATATACATTGATAGAAAAATTTTGACTTGAGAAACAGAAGTACGACATGATAAGTTGTCTGTTCGACATCCATCTACTGACGGAAGTATTAAAATTAATGATAGATATATCCATTCGATACAGTCCAGCTCAAATGCACAAGGCGGGGATAGGCAGCAGTATCCCTGTCGCGAAAGCTGCGGTTACCAACACACTTTCCCAGCACGGCAGTTATGGGCAAAGTTGCCCCTTTGGGGGGGGGGGGCTATTACTAGCGGTGAACTTCCGATGGCTGATATTATAAACTGAATAAGTATTGAATACTCATATCAACAAGTTACAATTTTATTAAATACCCGTAAAAATCGGGCTTACTAGTTCTATGTTTCTCTGAATTATGATATTTTATTGAGAATTTACGAAATGTAATCATTTGCGTACAAATATAAATAAAAAAATCAACTCACTATGATGCCCGCAAAATAAATACATCGTTAGATATGAAGCAACATGAAACTCTAGTAGTCTTTATCCATCGAACATGGAAAATGGATTTCAAACACTACTATCGTATTTTGTATACTCTCTATATCAATAGAAAATACTATTCTACTGACATTTTCTCTTTAATAAAATGTTCGTATGACTCGATTAGATATATTCCTGAAAATTTACATAGTAATCAAATCGAAATATTTTTGTAGACAAAGGCTGGAATAATCATTTCCGTCCAGTAATAAAATTAAATGAAGGAAGTAAAATGTATACGAAAAGTGTTTACTTCTATTTTATTTTAAATCAATAAATGGTTTTGTTACTCATAATTTATTTATAAGGGAGAGGGTCGTTAACATAATACCTTGACATCTTATGTATTTTTGTATATACCAAATATAGATAGATATTCACAAAAATAATATTACTCGTAGTATAACTACTATTCTATCGGCTTTATAACACGTTTTATTTGACTTCAATCAAGACTGAAAAGTTATGAATATTACACAACATCGTTTGTCAATCTTTATAATGGATGGTGGTCGTAACATCGAAAAAAAATGTAAAAGTTATATAAATCGCGTTTTACTAGACTATTGAACGCGTAAATATAAGATAAAAATACAAAATAATTAAGTAGATATTTATCTTTTACGTTTGTATCATAAGGCAAGAATAACTCAGAGGCATTATAAAGAAATCAGGAACAGAGTACCATAACTCAAGCTCGCCTCATAAGGCAAAATCTTTATTATTTTATCAAATTTTTTCGCCTGTTTTCTATTATTAAATTTGTAGAGAAATCTTTATCGAAAACGCATTAAATTAAAAAATAGGTCTATATTATCACTTAGGCATAGGCTACCCCAAAAAGAGAAAAAGTTTCACTCTATACAAAGCTGTGTACATATATACAGAATTCGCTCTTCATATCTCTATATCCATATATGTATATTGCCCTTACACATATAAGTGTTTTTGTAACATCAAAATAACAGCTTTTTAAAATATGCATATGAAATTATGTATGGTAGTAATAACAAAAATAAGCGTTTAATTGTTTCTAAATTACTTTTTCTTTATTGATTTTTTCGTCAACATTTTGTATCTCAGTGAAAATACAAAAAGAAATGCAAAATTGGTCAAACTATTCTCGAGATTTGCGCTAAGCAAAAATTATTTTATTTTTATTTTAGTATCAGGTTTACCCGCGGAGTTCCGTTGCCATTAAAATTCTGGAATAAAATAAAGCTTACATTATTTGATGATAATGTACCTATTTATGAGTAAATTATTTTTTTTAAATCAGTTCATTAGTTTTTTGGCCAAACGCCCAATAAAATAAAACGTGGCATTCCATATATTGAATGGCACGTTTAATTGGCATGCACATGCATGACATGGCACGCATAATTGGCATGAAATATAATATGCTACTGGGTGAGGATATAGCTTTCTAAAATAATTATTTACATTGGTTGAGTCGATATTGAGGTAAATCTTAATTAACAAATATATTATTTCTTGTTTATAATATTAGTAATTTATTAATTTTTTGGAAACAAGAGCTATAGTCGTCGTTAATTTGTCATATGATTCAAATATTAAGGTTAGCTTTAAAGGAAATTTTCCAGCACAGTACACTCTTCCGTAACAAAATATAAAGGGTTCTAATATCACTCCACGAGATCCGTCTCTCGCCCTCGCTCCTAATGGACGTGTCATATTGCCGTACGAACGTGTACGCTCGATTTGTCTCCTAGGTTTTGTTGAATCTATTTTTGCGGTTGGCACCTTTGTCATGCAAAATTCAATGGAACAGAGGATACTTACCCTTTGAACTTGTGAATGAGAAAACGTAATATTCTAAAAGCAGAATCATAAAATCCCGACTGTTATTACTCGTATCTTTACTGTACACAAACGGAATAACGATTCCTGCCTTCTATATTATTATTATGAACATTTATTATATTTGTATTTTGGTTTGTAAAAATAGGCGTTAAAGTCTGTCACTCAACTGATTAATCTTCTTCTTTTTTTCTGATATGATATATATTTTTGTGTTTGCAACAAATTAACTCAAGAACTAATACTTACATATCAAAATCTGTTTTTTTTATAGAAATATACATATATAACAAATGACAAACTATATTTTATCCTTACTTTTACTTCCGGCGTGATTATTACGGGGAAAGGAGCAACGGATTAATCCGCGTGTTGCTAGTAATTTACTGTGTGAATATATGTAATTTACTATGTAATTTACTATTTTATATGTAATTTACTATGTATATAAAAATAATTATATCAATGTGGTGTAAGTATGATGTGATAACAATAAAGAAAGAAACGTTAAAATGGTTAGGACATGTAGAAAGGATGGATGAAAATAGAATGACTGCATAAATATATAGAGCGGAAGTGAATGGAAGAGTTGGTTTAGGACGACCCAGACTAACATATATTAACCATGTCGAAGACGTATTAAAGAAGGGTCAGGTTAGAAGTAACAAGAATAAGCTAGCGTAGATGAAAGGGCTAATGCAAGTAAGGGAAGCAAGAGAGGTATGCCAAGATCGTAACATGTAAAGATTCATAGTCTCTGTCGACAACCACGATGTGACACAGTATTTATGTATAAAAATATCGTGTATATTTTTATACATACAAACTGTGACAGGATTGTCTATACTTCGTTTTATAGTCGCAATATTTTTTTCATGATAACCATGCAAGTAAACTTACGTCTATCGGGTTAGCAAGTAAGAAGACAGGCAATAAGTCGAGGATAAGCAAACTATTATTTTGAACGTTCTCATCTCCAAAAACAATCAGTTAATTAATCTGTTTGTTTTTGGGAATGTGAAACTAAACTCATTGCTCCACCTGAGTAGAAAAAAAATATAAGAGTCAATCGATCCGCGCATACAACCCGAATGATCGGACATCCCAACATTTCTCTTTGATATTTCGTTTCCTTTGTCCATAGTCCAATTGGACGCTGTTGCGTTGTAATACAGTCCACTTTAGAATGTGAGGTACACTCAATATTTGCATGAAGTGTGGAATACAGCACCGATGTTGATATATATCATGATAGTGGCACGTGAGTATACGAAGTTTATTACATTCCGCGATTGGCTGCATTGACTTGTTTTAACGCCAACGTATTCGATTCTTGATTTGATTTTTTATTGAACTAAAGTGAATTCTTTCTTCAAGCTGAAAGTAGCAGATATATAGATGAATTGCAGAAATAGAACTGGATAAATTGAACGCCACGATTTTGTAGCTCATATAAATTCTTGTAACTCTTTGTTGCCTTATGGCATGTGTTTATATTTGTGAAATTTTATTATTTGTTAATTGAGATTGCCATGGGCCTAGACTTATTTAGCACTACGTTTGGTACTATCGCTAGACAATATAATTACTGCCCAACATTTTGATTTACATCTTCTTTATATCAACCATTATAAGTTTACTGCGGGACACAGGCCTCCCCAAGAAAGGGGAAATTTTGCCCATAAATTCTGCGCTGGGCAAGCGTGTTGGCAATCGGCAGAGCGCAGTTTTCACGGTGGAAATGCTGCTGCCCATCCCTACATTTGAGCTACATTGATTCGGATAGATATTTCGTCATCTGTCGGTTCTGGGACCTTAGTCGCCTCTTACAACACCTGATACAGAGTGAGGTACTATTCTACTCTGCTCACGGCAATACCTCACGGCATTTATATCTTAGAAAACATTATTAAATTTAACGGTTGTAAAAGTTATTGGGATCTAGAATTCGAAATGACAGAAAGAAAAGAAGTCATTTCTACTTTTTTTTGCTGTTTTACTTTAATTATGGTATTAGTACCTCTCTCTGTGACAGGTGTGGTGAGCGGTACCGAAAACGACAGATGGCGTTACATCTATCCTCCTAACGTGACTTAATCTCATGGGTGGAGGTAGGCAGCAGCATCATCGGCGCAAGCTGCGATCTGCAATTGCTACCACGTCTAACCAGCGTGGCCATTATTGGATGAAACTCTTGACTTATAATATAAGCAGAATTGTATAAAATGTGACGTTGGCTATTGCATTTACTTGACTCCTGCCATGTCCTTGATTCTAATTATTTTGTTCTAGCTATTGGCCGCATATTTGATCGTCCGAAAAAAAGCAATAGTATCCCACGGAAACTTACGTGATTATGTGAAAAGTATTTGTGCTATTTCCGACATCTATGGGCCAAATTTAATCTATGTAGATCCGTTTAGGTATTCCGGAGTGATTTTGCAACGAATATCTATCCAACATGTATAATATTATCAACATTTCCCCTTATCTGTCAGTGAAGTAAATATTTTCATTTTTTCCGTAAAGTATGTTTTTATAATATTTACTGAAAACAAATAATCTGCTACCGCACATTATGTTATTTAAGGTTTTACCATCTAAGCCAATTTGTAGGATACATACTCCAGCACAGAAGCAAGTGGAAGTCAAAATTTTAAAATTTCCTTATAAAGCCGGGTAATCTCAATTTTGTTCGGAACGCACTCGTCCCCGTCATTCGTTTTAAGTGGCAATTTGGCCCAGCGGAATTTGGGCACTCTTTTGCACTCTGCACCGTTCAAGATCCGCCTATTATCAAGTTTTAACGAGACAAATTGTTAATTAACCGGCTGATATTTGAGTTTGGGAGCCTAATTAAACCTATTATTCTTTATAGCGTACCTACAGTTGTGTATACTGCCTGTATTGAGTAAAAAATTACAACTTCGCGAGTAAACATGTTTGCTTTGCTACGATTATATTTATAATATGATAACAATTAATTAAATTTGTTTTTTTTATAACAGCGCAAAATCAGAAAGTAGATTTAAATCACTCGTTGAAGATAAGGAGTTATTTACTATAAAAAATAACATTAAAAAATAGTAGCTTTTCAAGATAAGATCACCTTTGCCTATATTGATTTTGGTCTTTCAATTTCGTTCTTGTTATTTTTGTACACTGTAAATTAAGGATTATTTTCGGTATACTGTATATTTGTAAGACTAGATCTGGCTTTGTAAAAGATACATATATTATTTATTTTTACATTTCAAAGATCTAGATCAGATCTAGTCCTAGCTAATTACGAAGTAATCCGTGCCGATATTTGCTAGATTCCAGCCTAACTAATTACTCCTGTTGGCACTTTATTAAAGCGACGTACTGGAACGAGACATGGCACGTGACGTATCAGTGACGATATATCAGTTTGACATACAGAGATGCTTCTCCTGTGATAGAGGTTAGATAAACCTAGAATTCTGAGGATAATCCTCACAAGGTCCAGTTGTACTTAGTTCCATGTTGGGCTTACATTTGACACAGACTTGTTTCGAGTTCTACGTATCCCATTACTGAAGTATATAATACAGTCTTTTACCTAAATATTGCTTGATTAGATTGAAAATTGTCAAAGTAATGTGTTTTTTATATTATTTTAATAGATTTTTGTTTTAATTATATGTAGGTTGTTTTTTATTATGTATTACCATAATGATTTTTTTAAAGACGCATTCCTAAAACAGTTTTATAAGATGCTTTCTTTAGACACTTTTATGCTTCACGACATGAATAGCCGTAAGGTACCGGCAGAGTAGAATAGTATCTCTCCCTGTAGCAGGTGTCGTAAGAGGTGGCTAAGGTACCAGAACCGACAAATGGCGGTATATCCATGCAAAAAACTAAGCTCAATGAGGCGGGGATAGGCAGCAGCTTTCTCTTCTCAAAAGCTGCGCTCTACGATTGCCAACACGCTTGCCCAGCGCCGCAATGATGGGCAATATACCCCCTTTCTTGGGAGACCTATGTCCAACAGTGGACTTTTATTGCCTAGTATGATGATGATGACCATAATGCCTATATAGATTACTTATGCGAGCATACTACATGACATGTGTTAATCTAATCAAGCTTTATTTATAGCAGTAAAGATGAAATACATGATAGTTGAAATTCTTTGCTCTTTGGAACTATATATAAAACTAAATATTGTATAAAATATTTACAGTGCAAGTAATGGACAAGGCTTAATTATTTTAAGTACACTAGGCTGTGACCCGCGGTTTTAAATTTGTAGAACTAACCTTGTATCATTTAGGCTCCGCTCTTTTTGAAAGCGTGATCTTATAAACCCTTCTCGATAAGTGGCTTATGTAATACTGTTTTTTCTGAACTTATATACAGTTATTGGCCCTGCGTTGATATGTCAGTCAGTTAGTCAGCTGATTTTTTTATATATAGATATAACACTATTAAAACAACTTCAGAAGTCGGAAAATATTCATACTAACAACCCTCTTTAAGTTTTACTTAAGGTATTATTAAAAAAAAATATACATGTTTCATGACTTTCAATAAAGGACCTTAATACTTACTATATTTCAGTTAAAAATAGCAAAGATTCATCATTTCTAACTTTGAACCCCCGCTTTACCCTCTTAGAAGGTGAATTTGAAAAACACGATATGCTAGCCTATGTTATAAAAGTAGTATAAATAAGAGAATTATTTTATGTGTCACACGCTTATAGTTAGAGTCCTGCGTTAATGTGACATTCATTCAGTCAGTCAGTATTTCTATATATATATATATATGCATATATATATGAAAAAGATAAAGCATCAACAAAAACAGTATAAACATATCCAATAACGAAACACGAACAGTTACGATTTACGCCGAAACTGTGTGCTTGCAAGTAAAACCCATCACCAGGATATATCCATGGAAAAAGTTTCCCTACCCAACAGAGTACAGCGGAACTTTTTCCTTTTAATCGAAAACAAGGTACAGAGTGCAAAACAGGCGTCACTTAAAAACTTATTTAACTTATTGGACCTTCTACTTTATGAATTTGCATAAAAAACTTTGACTTCAGAATTCTATTATTATAATATTTTCACTTATCAATAGTTTTTAATACAATTTTTAAAACTGTATAATTATATTAATAATAAATTCACACAATAACCCATACCTGCCTCCGAGATAAATTGGACTTTAAACACTTGTGTTACGGACATCAGACAATAGAGGAACCAAAAATATCCTAATTAAATTAATATTTGTCTTAGGTTGGAATCAAATCTAAATCATCGGGCCCTTTTTTTATCCATTGACCACGAGTTGTAAAGATTTTATCCGTTTTATTATTTAGCAGTCTATGTAACTATGGGTGCCCCACCTGTACACCTTCTTTTTGCATAAAAAGTAAGCCAAGAAACAGGCAGAAGATAACAGTTACTGTTATTTTTCTATTTACGACATCGACCAATTTTTTACATATTTAGTTATTTATATAAGTAAATACATTACTTTGAGAAATTGCTAAAAGTAGTCTCAAGTGTCTGAATATTTCCATTCAATCCAAATGTCAATAATAATACCTTCCACTGTTTGTGTCACACGGTTGTCAAAAGTAATTAAAACTCTATGTTGTTCAAATAAGACGATCTGAATAAAACCGCAGTATCGTGCTATATGCATGCTACATATAATTTAGCCTAGCAACGTCCTGCAACTAATGTGATGTGTTACTTATTATATGATATTACCAGTAAGATAAGAAATAACACAATAACTTTTTTATTATTTACAAGTGGTTCCTTGTAATTTCACCCACGTAGTTTGTGTTCTATTGAGATTAATAATAAAAGTTACCCTTACTAAATTACTTCCTAAAATATCAGATATCTAACTGCAAAAAATGCGGTATAAACCGTCCAGCCGTTTCAAATTTTCTTTAAATAAACATACAGACAAAAAAGTAAAAACTTAATTTTTGTTTTAAGTACCGTAGACACTTTTATATGCCTGTTTTAAGACGCTGTTATTTTGACGCTGATATTACATAGAAGCACCTCATGATTTTTTAGATTACTTACGGAAAACAAACATTAAGATAGGTATGTGTATTACTGTAGCTAATCTAAATATATGTATAAAAGTTAAAAATATTCGAACAATACCTATTTATAATATACATATAAAGATATGTTCGGCGCCTCTAAACGAAATAATATTGAAAAAAAAATTGTCAGTATTCCTGACTATTAGAGAGATTTTAAAAGAAATCAAGAGTAATATTTGCTTCTTATTTAATTTATTATTCTTACAGGAAAGGAAACTACGAGAACTGGAACCGGTACTGAAACCGGAACTGCGGTAGCGCTAATACTTATTAAACCATTCCGACAAGCAAATATTGGGGTTTTCAACGATTATTCCATTTGTTTGCCGACCCTGCCTCCGTACCAAATACACGTGTACGGCGCAGGCACATTTTAGAGTATTTTCGTTTTTAATTTTTTTACAAAACATTGTGTACGCCGGGTCAACAACATGCACAGTATTCTGTTTGTGACAAAGTGAGATTTTTTGTCGTTATATAGATTATCGGGGTTATGCCGGGTTGGCGGAATTTAGACTAATCCCTAAAACAATATGACTTATTCTGTCCGTTATATATAAATATACTATACTAATATACAGACTATTACTTTTGTTAGAAATACAGTATATAATATGCTGGCTGGCTCGATATAAACTAACTTGTATCTCAAGTTGTATCAGACTGTACACAATAAGCAGAAAATGAATGGAAATCATCTCAGTAGTGTAGAAGTTCGTCCCGGACAAACACCTTGATAATGTTTGTATATAAGAGCAGTTTGTATATAATCCAGCCAACATTGGCATATCTTTATCATTTTAAAAATATTACGACTATATACTATATAAAATCTCCTATCACTCAATTTGGATCAACTGTTAACTGGATGCAAGACTATATTACTAACGGTTTAGTGAGAAGTTCATCTCGGACAAATACTTTGACACGTATTTTATATGAAATATCATTTGGATCAACAAATATTTGTTGCTAAAGATAAGTATGTCTGGATAAAAATATTCAGGAAAATATTCTATAGTAAATATGAAATCTTATTCATATACATTGAGTTGGAAATCTTATTTCTAGCTTCTATTATTCTTTATGTATCCAATTACCGTTGCAGTATGTTCGTTATTCATACCGTACAAATAATCCCAACAGTTTTCCGTTATTATAGAATCAAAATTTTGTTACAAAAATAGTCTTTTTTAGAGGCTGGATCAATGTAAATGATAGTGTCCAATATTCATTTATATTTATGTCTTTTTACCTAAGGTCAGACTAGAAGAGATTTCCTTCTAGTGATAAGGCTCGTAAATAGCAACTATACCGTCTATAATACAAACTGTTATTGTTTTGTGCGATAATAATAAAACAGAAAAAAACTCTTATCTATTGAGCAACTAAGTCTCAGGTCGGAAACTGTACCTATAATTATTTTTTAAAGTTATTATTAGCTATAAGTTCTCATGTAAGTGGCAAAATGTATTTTATGAGAAATAAATGTCTTTAAACTGAAATTACTATAAAGATAAAATTCTTGTTTTTTATATTCAATGTATGTCAACTGCAGTATATAAGACTTCCCCAGAAATGCGAATAAATCACTATGATAACAGGACAAGTGTGGCAGCAGTCTCAGTGCGTAGCTTAACGATAGGGAAGCTTTTTATTCTGTTAGTATACAAATTAAAGATATTTGTATAGTCAAATTACATTCAAAACCTGTTGTGTGCATCGCTGTTTTAGTAAGGTTCTTATATTTTATTGTTCAGGTAACTATAATGCGGATCGATGCTAATTTAATGTCGCATTTGGTAGTGCCCATTTTATATACTACGGGTCGATCACCGCCTCGGACAAACATTTTAGTGATGATCATTCAGAACAAACAGGTTTTATACCTGGGTGTTGAATATATGTATTTTGAAATAACTAGCATTTTCGAGTGAATCGTAAAAAAAATAAATTTTCAAGCTCAAAATGAATCAGTGATATCGAAAAGATTAAATGAATTACAGTTGTTCTACAATATTTCAAAATCTGCGCTTTGATGTCTGAGCTGGCATAAAACCGTGGTCATAAGCCGAAGTGCCCCAAAATGGATCCTCGGTAAATACTTAATGAATTTGGAATATTTAATCTCTCTCGGAAGATTGGAAGAAATAAAACTCTCCAATAAAAACTTTAAGGTAACGGAAATTATGGAATTGTTTTAATTATGTCCTTTTTACTTTTGAAACAATTTTAATATTGGTTTTTATTCATAAAATTTTTGTGGCTTCTTATTTTTGGTTGTTTTCCTTAACATTATGTTTTTTTTATTAAAATCCGTTCGTTAGCGATACACATAGTGATGACAAATCAAAATGTTACAAATACCTATTTTACTACTATTACATAAGATTATTTCACTGAGATCTAAAGTAATGCTTTGCAGTGTCTTTTGTAAAGGAATTACGAACTTTCATATTTTTAAGTGATATTTACTCGATTTTTGTAACTAAATTCAACTTCATCGTTTAAACATAATGTTAAAATGAATTAAACATTTGAATAATTATTTTTATTATAAGTTTCAGTAAGCAGTGATTATAATAAAATAATATATTTGTAATCTTCATCATCATATCAGCCACAAGACGTCCACTGCTGGACATAGGCCTCACCTGTGCCCTGTCCACTGCCACTTCAACTTACTAATTCGCTGGGCTATGTCGGTAACTTTGATTCTGTTCTCTGAATCTTCTCATTACTGATTCTATCACGCTAATAATCTCCAAACATTGCCCACTCCATAGTTCATTGAGTTATTTTGAGTTGGCTTAGAAGGTCAATAGCAAGAGATCACGTTTTGCTGCCATAAGTCATCGTGTAATATTAAGTGAAAAGTAAGTAAGCTATTTATATAAGCAAATTTAATGAACACCCATTCTAAATTTAAAGTTCGTCTTACAAATTCATAACTATTTACATAACTGTCAATTGAAATTTTGAGTTAAACTCTTTAAATAATTTCTTTTCTACAAGCATTTCATTTCATTTTCATTTCCATTTTTGCAAGCTCGAGAATCTTTTCATAATGTTAGTAAAAATCAATCACGTTTCAAAGAAATGTCCTTACACCAAAGAGGTATTATTAAAGGAAAATTAAGAAACCGAAAGTTTTATTACTTTCTGTAAATACTCATTAAGCGAACAAGACGCAACGAAGGTGAACTTTGAAATGCTAGATTTAAATCCTACGCCAAAATATTTAGATTCATTCAACCAAGCTTCGAAATACGTCGAAGTTCTAAGCAAATTGGCACGTTGGCATTTGAAACTTGTTAGTTTCACGTAAGCCGATGCATTTAGATATTCACTGAAAGTCCTAATTAGTATGTAAGCAGCAATCTAGTTAACAGCTCAAACAAGATCTCGAAGGTTAGCCCGTGAGTTCGGTTTCTATCATTTACGTCTGGCATTTTCTATATTCTCTCCAGACGCCCTGCTAGTGAATACAAAGATATCTCTAATGATTTCATGAGAATAATAATTTTCAATTTCATTGGAATCTAATTACCGTTTTGACCGTGAGTAAACCTGATTATATATGAAATTTGCGAGTATATAATTTACATATTATATTTAAAGGGTTGTGTATTATATATAATATATAGTACTGTTCTTTATTATCAGAAGGTATAGCAGAGAGTAGAATAGTACCTCTCTCCATACCAGGTGTCACAGAGGTTACCGAGGAACCGGCAGATGGCGGTATATCTTTTCAACAGGGCATTAACAGCGCAGTTCAATGCAGGGCGGGGCGGAAAAGACAATTATTTATAGCAGGCATTTAAGTGACATCTCCTTTATTTAGTAAGACCTATGCCTGGTGGTCTTCCGGCTGATGGTGATGATGATTTACTATCGTAATTCCTATTATTTGTAAAGAAATAATTACATAGATTTATAATAGTATTGTTGTTGAATTTTATATAGCACAGTATTCACTGAGAGAAATGCAGATTTAGTCTAAAATATGATAACACAATATTGAAAGATAAATATTAAGGGGGATTGAGCATGTCTTGCGGATAGAATACAATCGAATTAAAATATATGTTTTAGACATACTGATGGTTAGTTTAGGAAAGATAAAATGGTCATAGCTTTTATTTTTTTTTTATTTGTAGCTATAAAATGGATATAGTTTGAATTATCTAAAACAAACGATATACATAAAACATAATTGCATATACTTTATCCTTTTTTATTTATGATACATCGTTAAAACTCGTTTTACGTTTATTTAGATGCATATGATACTATTTTTATTTAAATTAAATTAACTAGTTACCGCTCTTAAATCATAGAATTTTATGCCTACTTACAGTTGGTAAGTCTTAGGAGATCTATAAGTAAATACTACTTTGTACATATATCTTTAAAATACATTTTTTTTTGACCTTATTGCCGATAACTATTATAACTAAATTGTAGTTAGTTTAGTAATAATAATTTATAAATGCTAGTTGGTATTTAAATAATATAAAATCTTTTAATAGTACTAAATCTTGTTCTGTATTTAATGCTTTATAGTCTTATTAATTTTCTATTAATTTCCGTTACACCAGAAATACATTAGATGAAAAATCAATCGTTAGGTAACCAATTGATAATAAGGTATATTATAAATGAGTATTAGAAAACACGTTTTGACTCATTGAATTCAGATACGATTTAAGTGAAACAAACCATAAATAGAAAAAGTAATAGGAAATTGAATCGAAGTCTTCATACTTCTATCTCCATCTGCGTTTATAAATAAAGAGCGACTAGAGTTTACTTAAATTTAAGAATAAAAAAGAAAATGCAATACTGAAACTGTTTTCCAATAAATATCAGTTCCAAAACCATTACAAAGAAATATTTGAAATGGTTTCGGATCGGTTTGATAGCTCCAATGATAAATAAACATAACACATATTTAAAGTTAAATATTATGCATAATGTGTACACTTAAGTGTATATTTTATGCACTTATTTAAACTTAAATAATGCATAATGTATACACTAAAAATTGTTTTATATCGAAGTCGAATTACTGTTTTAGTGAACACTAATAGTAAATCAATTTATTTTTGTGAAAAACGTCACTAAGCATCACGCTTACTAAAAATTTGGTAGTTTCTTTAACGAAACTTGGATAAAATATTACTAATTCTCTTAATATAAACAAGAGTTCACAAAAATCGATTGTAGCAATGTTTACCTTAAAAAGCAATCATGCGATATAAATTTGTATTTTAGCCTTTATTGAGACTTTATTTTAGAAGGAAACTTTTATAATGACTGGAGTTTATAGAGGCTCCTGTCGTGGAACTTTGTTTTTTTTATACAAATACCGCTTTCTTCTTGTTTGAACGTTTAAGAATGTGCGTATAAGTAGCCGCTCATAAAGACTTTACTTTGTGCTTTATGGGGCTTTCGCTTTAATCACTTTTTACAATGGCTCCTTTTAAGGGTTTCATAGTTAAGAAGAATTTTTTGAAGTTAAGACATGTCGACCTGTCAGAAATTGACTTACGAGGCAAATATCGCAGATAAAACAGTGATACAGTAAATATCATCATACCAGCTATTTGAAGTTGAAAAACACAACTTAATTATTACTATTCATTTATTACCTTTCTAGTTCTGTCTATTTAATTGAAAAAGACCACACTTTCACGTCCATTTAAATATTTTTTTGTCTTACTTTTACTATCGCGTCGAAGCCGTGAGGTATCGGCGGAGAAGAATAGTACCCTTTCCCTGTATCAGGAGAAGGTACCAGAACCCTTAGATGGCAGTATATCTATACGAAACAATGCAGCTCAAATGCACTGGGTGGGGAAGGGTAGCAGCATCCCTGTTACAAAATTACCAATTTCTCAGGAAAGCCTATGTCCTGGACATAGGACGAAGGGTCGAGGAATAGTAATAATTAAGTTGTGTTTTTTATCTGTTCTCGACTATAGTAATAGACTAACTTTTTCAAGTAGTCAGTCATGTCATTTCACTTAGTTTTATGTAGGTATAAATCTATTTCCTTATTTCATCGTATATGGTATGTTTTGTACATTCAGCTATCACTAATCTTAAAGTTAAATAAGAGGGAGCCACGGTCCCTATGGCGGATGCGGTGCCTTCGAATATAACATTTATATATCATTTGAGATATGGAATAAGCCGATTCACGCCGAGAAGGTCCGGAAGCTTTCAGGCACACTCTGGTTAGTTGGTATGAACGGATTTGAGGTTTTGACGCGCTCTAATAGCGCTGATAAGGTTCGATTACTACCTAGAATAAATAGGTGTTAAAAATGTATTTTAGCATTATATTTGTGTTTCCTATGTTGTCTGATATCTGTAACACTAAGTCTAGAAGCGGATTATCTCGAAATATAATTTATAATTATCGTTTTATGTATACGTAAATAAATTACACATACAACTATCTCCACTAAGACTTAATTACATGTCAAGTATAAAGACAGAATAAACAAAAAAAATACCGTTTTATTAATACAGTAGAATTAAAGGCGGGCTTGATAGCGCAGATGGTAGTGATCCAATCTTGTGCGCTATTGGTCGTGGGTTCAATCCCAGGATAAATATTTATGTGATGATAATTTAAATATAAAACATTACACATGGATATATTCATATGTGTATTAGTATTCCAAAAATAAATTAATTCAAAAAAATATTTACACAATTAAAAAATGAATGCAACGTTGCATCTAACAAGAGAAAAATATGTATTTTCCTGCTTCCGAAAAGTTGCCAAATACAGATGGAATATAACAAGCGTATTGCTATCCAAATTTAATTAGATATATTTTTTTAATATTTATAGTAAAAACAATAGTAAATTATTTATAATAAAAACAATAAATGTTCTCCATAGAAAGATCGCAATTATTCATCTATTACTCTAATAAGTAGATGGATAAATCGAAGTCTACATTTCTGGGTTCAAATATAAACAAAAAAGATATATCCATCTATTGAATCATTAATTTCAAATTTATTTTCGGAACTGTCAAGTATATTTTATGAAAACATAACATAATAAACTTATAACACATGCACTTAACAACGTTGATCCGAATCCAAGATAAGTAGCTTAAAGCATTTATCTTACGATATAAGGTAGAGAAAATACAGTCGATGGAAGTACACTGCTAGACATAAGCCTCCTCAAAAAAGGGGGAATTTTGAGCATAATTGCCGCACTGGGCAAGCGTGTTGGCAATCGCAGAGCGCATCTCTCGCGACGGGGATGCTGCTGCCCATTCCACCCTGTGCATTTGAGCTGCGCTGTTTCGGATGGATATACCGCCATTGGTCGGCTTTGGTACCTCAGTCACCTAATATGACACCTGGTACTGGAGGAGGTGGAATTTTACTCTTCCGTTACCTCACGGTACAATAATACTTAGATACTAGAAGTAGATTTTATTAAACACCGACAACACTTGTTCTGGATGGGGATGGATCTCACGACTATTGGCGCACAAATGCAATCCTCAAACCAATTAAATGTTAATGCAAGATTCAGTTTTCTGTCATAATTATATTTTTCAAAACGAAGCGTTAGTAATTTACGAGTAATTAAACAATATGAATTTAAAAACGTCGAACATAAATATTTTCATAAGACATTGAAATGTTTTAAATTTCCGGATTTTAAAAGCATCGAAATGCGTTTAGTTTGCTCTAACTTTCTTTTGCTATTAAAACCCATTTCATGCAAGTTAATATTATACTTACAGACCGTACACACATTTGTTTGTATCTGTATTTGTAATTTATTACGCTTGTTCAGTTGACTGTAAATATAAACATGATGTCTAACCAGCATATATAACGTGTCCGGCAGCAAGCGATCATAATGAACACGAACCATTATCTCCAATGGAGTGAACTATATATTTGATTTATGGCGTTAACTTATCACCGACCTTACAGTTATATACGAAAGAGCCGAAGGAGCCTGTAGGGGACCAATACCAGTGCAAGCACCGGACGCGGCTAGTCTTATCGATAGACTAGAGCCCATAAACGACTGGTACCGCGTACTAAAGCTATACAGCTTTGGTACCTCTCTGGTCCACGGACCCGATGGCTAAAATGGTAATGATTCTGTCTTGTGCACCAAACGTCGTAGGTTCGATATGTTTATTTTGGGTCTGGTTTTCAAATATATGTATTTGAGTAGTATGTTTGTATTTTTTCTTTGTCCGGTGTCCGTAAAACAGGTGCTTGAAGTGAGTTATCACAGAAACAGGACAATGTTGATGTTGTGCGATTAAAAAAGATATAAACGCGTAGCTTCGCAACAGGAACGCATATACATAGTACCCATGTCTTTGTAATTAATTTATCTACTCAATTTTGGGCAAATATATCGCTACCTGTCGGATCCAGTACCTTATATCATTACGTCACTTTACCCAATAATTTCACGTTCTCTATTACCCCAATGCAAAACTCAATTTTTCCAGCGCATAAACCATGTGTTTTCTTTAGTTCTCTACATCATTGGATTTCAAACATGTGATCAATAGATTAAATGTTTTTCTCCTATTTATTTTTATCTTCATCCATTGTGTAGTCCATCTCAACTACAGTGTCCCCTTTGATGTGTCAATAGCAACTTAGTTCTAATACAACCTGAAAGGTTTATCTGGTTTTGTTCCCTTATCTTCCTGTTGTTCAGTCTAGGTATTTGTTCAGATTGCTGGGTAAAGTGATTTCAATAGAAAGAGACATTAAAAACCAAAACTATGGCGCGCAGCTAGAAAAATCTTTAAAATGTCCTGTTTCATAATATTAAGGCTGGCTTCCAAATTATCGGCTTAGTACATACACCAAGAATAACTTTCAAATTAAAAAATATGTTAATAGTTTGTAAACAAGTAAAATAATCGTTTATACCAAATAAATTTATTTACTAAAACTAAAATAACTAAATAAATTAATTGAAAAATAACAGAATCGATTTATTATGAAATGTCAATTGAACTTCACTTGGTTTACTACTGTAATATTATTATTTATTTGTATTGAAATGACTTTGTTAAGAGGTACTTTTATTTTATCTAATATATATTCTATAATTTTTTCTATTGTATCACAGAAGTTTTTTGATACAAATAAATTCACCCGCTTTTACAAAGACATTCCTATGGTTTTGGTGACATTTGTCACAGGTATAAAGAATATAAAATAAAATATTTAACAAATCTTAGATTTTATTACTAACTACGAACTACTTAAAATGTAGAATAGTTACAAATAGAGTTTTGAAGTAGAGTGAACATATATGTACTTGTTTTACAAAGTTTTGGATCGTTCGTCATCCGGTTTTAATATTGGCTCTAAGGTTTTCATAGTTAGTCAACGTGACAGAAACCTGGTAGTAGTAAAAAGTAAAAATAAAGTTACAGTAGATATATTAGATAAAGAACTTAAAGTAGATTTATTAATAATGAATGTGTTCGTGTAAAAATACATTTTATGATCGTATTAGAATATTTTCTGATATATACGCGTACTCTTAGTACAACTATAAACGGGGTTTTAACATTGTTTATGTTTGACATTTTTTCTGCACGAAAATAAAAATGTAAAAAGTGAAATAAATCGCGTTTCGAAAAAGTTTTAACCTTTAAAGAGAAGTTTCATTTTATTTTAGAATTAACAATATGGTAAAATTTTAAAAAAATCATTTTATGCTATTGCTGTTAGAGACTGTAATTGCATTTGAAAATTGCAGGTGATTCTTTGTAATATTAAGCAAAATACAACGTTGGGCATAATGAAATTTTTAAACTGTACCTATTACAAAAGTGAAATGAAACTATGCAATGATAGTGCAGTGCCATTTTCACTGAATGTGCATTTTCTTTATTTTTTTTCTTTGCATTCCAAATCCCCTCCAATTCCAACTAGATGGTCGTTTCACATTCCATGCACCTTTTTAATTGGATTACCGGGGTAAAAGCTATTTTTATGTGAGTTGGTTATCTTATTTCAGTTTTTTTCTTACAGTGTTTAACTAAATATTCTTAAACGATTTTTGGTTGCTTTGTTAAAGCAGTCGTAGAAAGTCGAGTGCTGGACCTGTTCCCTGACCTAAATGAAAATTTAGCACATAATTGCTGCACCGGCGAACACACAGCGTAGCTTTGCAATTGCAAATATAGCACCGCTGCCCATCCTCGCCCTGTTTCATTAGCTACCTCGTTTCTGATGGATATACCGCCGTTTGTCAATTGGGAAACCTCAGCGGCATCTTTTGGTAGAGTGGAAATTACTATTCTATTATGCCGGTACCCTAGCGTTTTAGTAGCTTGGTCATATAATTAAAATTGTCCAAGTAATTTTATTTGCATTCTGTTCTTCGTAAAATAATATTTGTATTTTTCCTTAAGTAATGTATTTTTTATTCAGTTCAGTTCTTAGTACTTACCAAAGCTTGAAGTAATTCTATACATTCTATACAATCACTAAATAATTATCAATCACAATGATACTCTTTCAGCTAACGCTGAAACTCACGACGCGTTTAGACTTTTTAGTTCACTGTTTTGGATTTAAATTATTTTAGATATTTGCCCGTAACTCTGTCCGCAAGGTTTTATTATGTAACTCATTCCGTGGATCTGTTGATCTAATCTGTAATTAAAGCCGGATTTTTTCGTCGAGAACATGTTTTCAAAATATATAAGTAGCTCAATGTTATTCCAGACTATCGATAATTTCTGAGCTAAATTTTATCAAGATTTGTACATCTATTTTTGTGTGAAAGGGTAATAAACATACATCCATGCCAACAAACTTTTACGTTTATTATATATAGGTAAGGAAAATTAAATTAATAGCTTTAATTGCAAATATAAATGAGAAGAGGGCACACAAATGTAGTTGCTCGTCACCGAAGTTTGTGAACCCTTAAAAGTATCAGCTTACAAACTTCAGAGTAACTTACCGTAAAGACTTTCACGCGTACCAATTTCACTAAATCAAATAAGGTACCTACTACACTGGGTCGTAGATAAAGTATTATTAATAAATTTGCTTTGTTTTTATATATCTTTCATTAATGGAAGATATAATATTGTTAGTCCTTCCAAAATCATGTAATTATGTTGGCATGTTTATCTTCTTTTAATTAAGTCACTGTTTCAATAACGCTTCTTCTAATGTTAACCTTTTTGTTTTTGGTTCTACCATTGAAATACATTTTATTTATTAATAAAAATAATAATAATAATAACTTTATTCAACAAAAAGGTAACTTAAACTAAAATACATTTTGATACTTAGGTACCTAAACTAGATCTAGCCTGTTCTTATAGGCACCTATGCTCTAGTGTGCATGTAGGTGTGGATGTGTGTCTATATGGTATAGTTTAATACAAAGCTTGTTAATGCAACACATTATTTACGCACACATTACATAAATACACAGAATATAATGTTAAGCCAGTACATACAGTATACACAAACAATAATAGTAACAATAAATATAGTCCAGTCTAGCATAATATTGTTAGCAATTCCTCTGTCTGGTTGTAGTCCAATGTCAAAAGCCATTTACTTATACACGGCACATGTAACTAATATCCGCACCAGGGGTTTTCTGATATGGAGTATTTAGCTTGCTGTCTTCATCATCATCATTATTGTTGCCGTAGGACGTCCACTGCTAGACATAGCCTCCCCAAGTGATTCCCTCAGTTCAGCTGTGGGCTTGTCGATATATAGTGTCCATTCCAAACCTTATGGCTCCATCGGCTATCAGTTCTGCGTACTAAATGCCCTGCCTACTGCTACTTCAACTTAATAACTTACTAACCCGCCGGGCCATGATAGTAACTTCGGTTCTGTTGCGGATGTTCTTATTCCAGATTCGATCGTATACAAAGACTTCAAGAATTACCCTTTTATTAGCCCGTTGGACTGTTTTGAGTTGGCCAATGGTTGATAAGGCCAATAATAAGGGACCACATTTCTCTACCATAAGTCATCGCTGGTAACACATATTGATCGGAGACTATAAATTTAAGAGACTGAGGTATGTCGGGCGAGAAAAAGTTTCGCAGTATTCTGAACACTGCCCAACTCATTTTAATTTGGCGATCGACTTCTTGATCTTGGACTTAATCTTCATTCGATCCAGCAAAGAGACTTAAAGCATTGCCCCCTCCATACCCCATTCAGCTGTTTCGAGTTGGCTCATAAGACCAATAGTAAGAGACCTTTCTTTACCATAAGTCATCGATGATAACACATATTGATTGCAGACTTTCGACTTAAAAAACTGAGGTATATCGGGAGAGAAGATGTTTCGGAGTTTTCTTGACGCTGCCCAGCCAAGTTGGATTCGGCGATTGACTTCTTGAACTTGGACTTAACATACTGGGTTTTCCTTACTGTCCTGGGTATACGTACAAGTAGAATATGTCGATCACGCTTACTGTGCAGCATGGTAATTCAGCAACATGTCTTGAAGCGGTCTTGTACAAAATTGATCCTCATGATATATTGCTAAAATTATCATGAAATGTGTCTGTGATCGTGAATCGTATCTGTAAAGAAAAGCCAAATTTAGTAGCCAGCAGTGTAGAATTGTACCTCCCACTATACCAGGTGTCGTAAGAAGCGACTAAAGTACCGAAACCGAGAGATGGCGGTATATCCATCCGAAGAAATGTAGCTTAAATGCAGGACGGAGATGTTCAGCGGCATTCCCGTCGCAAATCTACGCTCGATGATTGCCACTACGCTTGCCCAGCTTGCCCAGCGCGGCAATTATCGGCAAATGTCTTTTCCCAGAGAGGCCTACGTTCAGCAGTAGACTCCAATGGCTTATATGATGAAAGCCAAATTTTATATATATCAGTTCAGTGTGATGTCGCATTTACGGAAGTATATGCTAATATAGGTAACCCTGCAGATAGTTCCTGATACCATAATGTTACACAACTGTTTATTCAGTTAGGAAGTACAAAGGCAACTCCAGAACCAAGTTAACATCCCAAACTAACGTAACACATGGGCCAAGTATTTAGTAAATTAATTTAAGGAAAGCGAACATAGCTATTAAGTTTCGCAAAATGTCGGGTAGATGTAACTTATTATAGCATAGAGAACTATTGTAAACTAAATACAGTATATATTATGTGTAAAGTTATTACAAAAATATAGTGGAAACTTCGAAAATTATAAGTTTTTATTTATTTATTATGCATATATTATACATATAATCTTTTTCTTGATCTTAGTCTATTTATTAAAAAATGACATCGAAATCTGTTGAGTAGTTTAAAAGATCTATGTGTACATAGGGATAAACAGACAGCGATAAGCGACTTCGTTCATACTATATTTTTATCCCATTTACCATGTTATCATATAAGTTTAAATATCGTTATTGGGTAATAAGCATAACCTACTTATATAAAATACCTATATTATAAATTATTTCTTAGAAACAAAACAATTAAAAGCACAACCAAAAATAGAATTATTCCAATTGACACAGACGTCATATGTGGGTACAAACATTTCATAGATTCGTTTTTATTTATACAGATTAATCGAATCTTAATATATTACATCTAACTATAACTTAATATGATATACATGTATAAAACATACATAATCAGTATTTATATATTTAGTCACACCATCCAGTAATTTCACACCCACCCTTCAAACTGTTACACAACAATATTGCGTAGTCCACGCAGCCTACTACAGCTTAGTGGATATGTGAAACTAAGGTACATGACGTACCAACGACCTCAGTGAGAGGTCTATCTCAGGCACACCTACTCCAGACTAAACATTAACAAAATCAAATGTACCTTGTAAATTGAACGAAGGGTCTTATTAATTTACCTTAGCCCTAAGACCTATTTATTATATAGTTTGAACCTAATAGTGTCTCGCTTAAGTAACGTTGAGAATTTGTTATTTCGCTATAAAAACACAATAGAGTTTCTGATCTTGTCAATTTTCTGCTGGAAACAAATGAATAAGCAAATATTTTTGTAACGCTAGTTTATTGTGGTAACGCTTACTAATAATATAAAAATACAAGTAAATATAGATGTAAAAGAAACTCGGTCGGACTTTTTAAAGTAGACCAGGTCAACAAACACGCACGAAAAAGAATATTTGAAAAACCAATCGTTTGACAAACTTTTAACGAATATTATTTATCGAGTCTGTTATGTTGTGGTGGCAGTTCTATCCTCATATTATTTAGCAAGATAATGTTTTGACATATTTTTTTCTGTTAATATATGTCCAAAAACTAGTTTATTAAACCATTAACCATTCATTTAACAATATAATTTTAAGAAAATTCTATATTGTTTATAAAATGACATATTTATCAAGTGTCAAACGTTGTTTTTCAAAATAAAGTTTATAATTTGTTTTTTGTTTAAATGATTCGACTCTTAAAGATATATCTTAAGTTTTCGCTTCACACGTAAATACAAATGTTCAAACGTCAGCATATTTGCATACCACATCGCAATAAAGTAAATGCCTTAAACTAAAGTTCATTTTAAAGATCACTCGTAGGTTATATAAGCTAAATTATTGCCAGTGCCATTTAGCGTAATTGATGTAAAAAGGAATGCTTTTAAAAATGATTGATTTCTCCCAATTTTATTATTCTCAAAGTTTTAATTCAGTTCACGAGTTTACTTTAATATTCATGTTCAGTGCTGCTTTAATAATATTTTTATCTTAACTTTAGTCAGCACATGAATAATTTCTAATTTCATAATAAAAAACAGTTTGCGTTTGTATATATGTTAACAAGAAGCACTCTAAAGCCATATTCTCAGGTCTGACTTAACTTATCATTTATCAAAATTGTTGCAATGACTCCGAGATAAGTACAAAAATACTTAAATACATATTTAACACCCACACACAGACCAAACAAACATTATTTGTAAATAAACATTGGTACATTACGTCTGCGTCCCATCGAGGCAGGCAGAGACTACGGATCTCCACTTCTTACGATCTTGGAAAGTTAAGTAAACATAGTAACTTCTAACTTACTAAAAGTAACTAGTTCACTAGACTTTTAAGACTTGATGATAATGATATAGGAGTAAATTGGTAATTGGAAATAATTAAATTAATATTAAGCAACTTTACCAGGTAAACCTTACAAAAAAAAAATTTTAGCAAAATATTTTTAAAATACAGAAATAAGACAAAATATTAGAAAAATTAAGATATGTATAACCAGTAAATAAAAACTAGCCAAGTTAATTCTAGAGCTTCTAAGCTCTGTGTTTTAATTGAATATTACAATGTTGTATGTTCTTATAAATAAATTTCAAGATTATCTACTGGACTTAGCATCCATTTAGATATCAATTCTTTTGTTGGAAAAGTCGACTACCAGGCATTTAAACTTGGCCTCGTTTTTCACATTTATATTTTCAATGTGATTATTATTGACGGAAATATATTTAAATCGGACGGAAATGTATTATGAAAATCAAAACACAACTGTTATACATTTGTTATTTATAATAAATGTGTACACGAATTATAAGCCGACACACAACAAAGACAAATATAAGTGATCACCAATGTTTTACCTGAGTGTAGATTTAAATCTTGACGCACATAATAGGGACACTTAAAGCGGCATCAGGCATTTCGAAAATTATAATACAATTTCTTTCGTGTATCAAAATATAAAATATAAAACGTTATCAAAAAATATTCAAGACCAAAATCACAAAAAAGTCTCTTCGAAATAAATCGAATACAAGGCCTTTATTGATTTACCATTAACAAAAAATTGTCTTATAAAAAAGGAAACTACCTGAAATACACGGCCAGTTTTTTATATCTAGGTAATATTTATATATATCTAGGTAATATCTAGGTTATATTTATTTCTTTTATGGGCGCAGCAGAATTGCCCTTTTCTTGGCGAAATCTATGTCTAGCAGTGGACTTGCAAAGGCTGATATGATGAGGATAAAGTTAACTAAGCTTATATTAGTCATTTACATAAAATTAATATTAAAATCAGATATGCCAAAGTAAGTAGATTATTTAATACACTGTAGCATAGCGCTTAAACTTTATCCAGTATTTAAATGGTCTTATAATTCAACTGGTAAACCGATAGCCCACTGGCATGCTATTACCTCCAGCCAATTTAATATGAAATACTGCGAAGCCCATTCACATGAACAAATTCGTGAAGTTTATTTTAAATATAAATCAATAATAGTGGGTTCACTAAAGAAGAAAGTTAGTTATCATCATTATATCAGCTGCAAGACGTGCACTGCTGGACCTGGGCCTTACCTATGATATTCAATAGTACCGATTGTCTTTGGCCTGCGGCCAGCGCAATCCTGTAAAAACAAAGTAATAAAAAAAGCAAGTATATAAACCTCACTATATATTCAAGTTTCAATTACAAGTATGTTTGCCATTCTCCTAGAGCAAATCTAAATAACACATTATTTTAAACTATTGTTTATACATGTTTCCCGATGGCGCTAAAGGTAATGATCATATCTCGTTTGCCTAAGGTCGTGGGTTCAATCTCGACCCAGAAGAAATATTAATATGATAAATATTTGTTTTTCCTATATTTGTGATTCCCTTGTTGTCTGATGTCTGACACACAAGTGTTCTAAGGATTTTATTTACCTTGGAATCAGGTCAATTTATGAGATGTTGTGTGAATATTGTATTATATAACATAGATCCATTTCTCCTTATCCAAAATTACATACATTTTCCGTAGACAGAGATAATTAGTAAAATAGTAAAAGACGTATACGTGTTACGTTGCCAGTCTATACTGTCTTACTGTATAGTATAACCTTCTGGGATGGAGCGGGAAAATCACATCTTAAAAACCTGCAAAGAGTGTGCTCTAAGTTTACCTTTTCAAACCTAACCTTTATCCAACTCAATAATTATGTACTGAGAGCGGTATATTGACAGTTAGACAGCAGTTTAATTCATCAACTATCCTTAGACAGCATGAATTAACACACCCTATATTAATTGATAATACAAAAGAATTATGTAGAAGAAAACCTGATGTATGCCAGCTTATGAAAATTAAATCAGGCTTAATAAGAAGATTTGTTATCGAGGAGGATATATGTATATACAACAAAATACATAAAATTCTGTTAATTGTTACAAAAGCAGCAAAGAGCTAAAAATACGTTTCTATATATAATATGAATACTTTGAACTACTTAGCCATATTGTTAAAACATAATAATATAATAATATAAATAAGTAAGTGAGTGTATTTTATTATAATCTATAAAAATATTATAAAGAGGAAACATTTGATTGTTTGTTTGTTTGACGGGTATAGGCTCCGAAACTACTTGACCGATTTAAAAAATTCTATTTTTAGTCGATTTCTATTATTCGATTATAAGAAGGCCATATTAATTTTCTTTCGAGATCCGTACTAAAACTACAAGAATGTAAACCAAGGTGGGAAAAAAATTCCAAAAAAAATTTACATTGCGTACGCTGCCAAAATTATTGATTATAGAACAAAATAACGTACTACAACTTTGCAGTACATATTACCTATATTAAACGTGCAATTATTCACAGAAAACGTCCTGACAGCATATGTTTAACTATTATAATTAAGTCACAATAAGTGTTTTTTCATTTTGAAAAATATATTTAATCGATGCCGCCACAAAAGCACTTTTATTTATACTTTGGAATTGACTATTATCAAAATAAATGTTTTCACAATTAAGACTGCTTCATTTCCATTAAATATTTTATTGTTTTATTCAATTTAGCCATGCCATTCGAAAGATATCACAAATTTAAAAATGTAAGAATTATTGTTAGAATTTTTTTCATTTTACTCATTTTTAACAACTCCGGGCCAAACCGATATGGACGGAACGGATGAGTGTGTAAAAAATAATAACTTTTGAATGTCTAATCGTTTTTTTGTACGTCTTTCACGACGAATAGATTGAATTTTAACTAATTGACGTGATTTTTTAAGTAGAGTCAGTTGAAGGGATGGAGAGTGACATAGGGTAATATCTTTATTACCCCCTTCTTCCCTAAAATAAGCGCTGGAATTTACCCCGAAAATAACGCGAGCGGAGCCGCGGGCGGGCTGTTAGTTAATAATAAAGGTATAATTAACGAGGGCGGTTTGATAAGTCTGTGACTTTTTGAATAAAACATTTTTTCTGCGGCAAATAAATATTTTATTGTTCAACATAATCATCTTGTAGTTCGAAATATTTAGTCCAGCGTTTTTCCATTTTTTTTATTCCCTCCAAATAATACATTTTCTCAAAGCTCTCAAAATTCACATCGAGTATGGTCCAGTGTTAGCAACCGCGGTACCTATCTCGCGGAAAGTTTTCTCATATTCAAATATTCGCGTAAAATATGATGTACCCATACAGTTGAGATACCTACGGCATAAACCAACTCACGCCCCTTCATTCTCCAATTATCCAATATAATTTCATGGTTTTTATCGACGATTTCCGGCGTGATCACTTCTTTTGGGCGACCTGAACGTTCGGCGTCACTAGTGCTGGTACGACCACAACGGAACTCTGTAAACCACTTCTTTACCATTGAAATTGATGGTGCCGAGTCCCCGTAGTATTTATCAAGCTTTTTCTTAGTTTTAGTGATGGTTTTTTTACGTAAAAAGTAATGCTTAATCAGCCATTTCGTAAAAATTTACGAGGTTGTCTGCTTTGCTATCAAA
Organism: Heortia vitessoides; assembly: GCA_020976665.1. NCBI lineage: Eukaryota > Metazoa > Arthropoda > Insecta > Lepidoptera > Crambidae > Heortia > Heortia vitessoides. The sequence continues at coordinate 10,489,394 of JACJUM010002929.1, forward strand.
CCCCAACTGCATGACGTAGCTTGCTTAAAATTTGACAGTTGCCCTCTAATAGATTAAAGTTGACGGCAGCACTGTTGCATTTGGAATAACTGCGCGGGAAATTTAAAAAGTCACTAACTAATTAAACCGCCATAGTTGGTAGATTATTTCTAGCAGTATCAAAATTCACAAACTTTAATAAATACGTATACCCAGACGCACAATAACACAGACACAAACTCACGCACACCTACACACAATAACACACACACTAATAGTAGCATAAAGATTCAAAGTTCCTTAATTTTGTACATACACTAGGATTTAAGTTTATTCTGATGTACCGGTAAGGAGGCCTGGTGATTGATAATTACAAGCTTAGTAAGTTAAGCTTAGTTTCAGACTCCAGTCTCCACCGCACTTGAAACTTAATTCAATTACTTCAATATATGTAAAGACATCAGTTATTAAGTGTGAAGTAATATTATTAATATTATCATATTAGCCACTAGACGTCCACTGCTGGACATAGGCATACACAGGTAATCTTCAATAGGACCGGTTGTGCATACAACCGGTCCTATTGAAGTCCAGTACCGAAATCTCAGTAAATTGACGCGCAGTAGATTAAAAACTTAAAAATCATTTAGTATTCATGATCAAGGTTTCCGTACTGAAATCTAAATTTCAAAGTTTCTTTGAAAATATGTAATAATTTATACCCGTCCCCAAATGTTATTGGGACAGCTTCATTGCGGTCGGAAGGGATGTTAAAATTGGTCCGGTTAGATAACTGTGGTTTTATTCATGATTTATTAGACTAGGAAATTATTTGTAAATACATTATACATATGTGGTACGCCGGTTTATATTTTACATATAATAATAAAAAAATCACATGAAATCTCATACATTGACCCGATTCCGAGATATTTCGCTTAAAGCATGTGTTGCAGACATCATTTAACAGATAAATCACAAATATATGTATATATATATTTAACAGCGAGACACATAAACACAAATACTATATAAATATTTTTTTCTGGGTGGTGTCGAAATCATGACCTTTGGGCCCGCTTTAGTCAAGACAAGTAAAAGACTTATAAATTCGCCGCCCCAAGAAGAAAATGTTGCCAAGTAGTTGATGCTGTCCATCTCTGCCCTATTTAACAGTTCACATACGCTGCTTCGGGAAAATATTTCCCTATCTGTCTTTTTGCAGTACCTCAATCATCTTTTGGAATTTCTAGTAGATTATTCTACTCTACCGTTACTCCTCGGTTATCATCAAATTGTTGTACAAAAATAATACCTATTATATTTTACATTTAGACGGGCCCGTTGGTGCAAACGGTAGTGATCCTATCTTGTGTCCAGATCGTGAGTTCAATCCCCACTATAGACAAATATTTATACGATGAATATTTCATGTTTATACTGTGTTTGTTTTTTGTCTATACATATATGTGTATGACAGAATTAAATTTGTGACTCCTCTGTTGCCTGATATTCGTAAAACAAGTGCTTGAAGCGATATCTTGGAGCCAAATCAAGAAATGAGGTGTTTTATAAAATATTATTAAATTATTACGTGTACATACATACCTACATAAAGACTGTAAATACAGGAGGTCTACTGCATTCACTCACTCACACCTATTTTTTCTGCCAAATAGCAGATTTGACATTGCTGTGTTCCGTTAGAAGGGTGAGAAAAGCCGTAAAATTACTGGGTAATGTGGCATAATATCATCAATCACCAGGTTAGCAAGGCGCTGGTAATATCCTTATGATATAACGAGCATCTATAGGTTGCTGTGACGCTTACAATCACGCGGACGGTACGCTTGTTTGTCGACCTAATAAAAAAAATACTATCATCTCCTAATGCCGAGACTATTAAAATATTCAAAAAGTCCCCTACTTCGAAACGTCTCGTTCTTTTCTCTGTATTTGTCTCTGATACCTTTATCTGCTAATGGGACTTTATACTGTACAATCGACACTGACCATACACGACGCCTGACTCGATAATTCTCTCGATATACGTCGATAAGTATTATTAATTGCTGGTGGAATGGGATGATCAATTTTCCATCCAACGACCGCTAACCACCGTAACCATCACGCGGACCGCAATGAATTACTCGAGTGCATGTCGGTGCGAGTATGCGTCGAGCATGCTTTAGCGTATATATAACTATAATACAGCAGGTTTAATACTTAGAAATACACATAGCAACTAGAAAGAATATTCAATATTTGTATAAAAATAAAATAAATAACATCTCATTAATTATCCTGATTCGGAGATAACTCGCTTAAAACACTTGTGTTATGGATATTAAACAACAGAATCACAAATATATTTTCAATTACATATTGTACACCCAAACGTACAACAAACACAAATATTGATAAAATAAATATTAGTCTTGAGTTGGGATCGAACACACAACCCTTGAAGCACAAGATAAGATCACGACCTTCTGCACCATCCGGCCCGGTAATCTATCCAATTTTACAATATAATATTTTATTTACGAGTATGTTGTTTTACATGCTCATATTTTGCTGAAGCAAAATTTTAGCTTGTGTTATTTATTTGTAAGAAGTAGATAAATATCACATTATCTTTTACATTCATAGATCCTTTATGATTTTTGTTAGATATTGACTTTAAATTAATTTCTTAATTGTGTTTCGGAAAATACAAAACAAAATAAGCGCATCGTTAAAAAATGATTTAAGTTAATTGAAGTATGTTAAATATGTCCAAGGAATTACTTTAAAAGACATGCTGTGGCACAAATGTGGAAAAAAAGTCTGTAATTTCCTGAAAATTATTAACACAAATAGTTTACAGGGCGTACCTATAAAACCTAAGATAGTGTTTTATTCAATTTTGTAGCAGAACGTTGCTATGAAATAGACAGATTTATTATTAAATAATAGAAAGAAGGACCTAATGGACTTACTTCAAAACAAACACCATCTTAATAGAACACGTGCATCCAGTTGACTTTTCCGATAGAATGCGTCCACGTGTGTCCTTCGGAGAGCACCAAGGTACAGTACATTTATCATTGCCAGCGCACCGCAGTATCACCCGGGTTAAGTTGCAGAACTTTCATACCAACTTTGCATCCTTGTTATACTCCCTAAGCAATGATTTTTGAAAAAATACTAAACGCGTGTTTCATGTTTTTTAATGAAATTCTTATACTAAATTTAAAAAAGTCCTTACTTAACGTAAGGAAGCATAAAGAAAGAATTTTAGAATCAAGGAATTTCTGTACGAAATTTAAAGTTTCTAACCATTATAGTTTAGGCTCTGCGCTGATGTGACAGTCAGTCAGTCATCTTTATCGCCTTTTATATATATATGCTATGTCTATATATATATATAGATGAGTGAAAAATAAAGGACTCTTAAGCAAATCCAGAATACTTGCAAATATATTCTTTTAACCTCTTCCACCATGAAGAAATACTATATTTCTTACCCAAACAATTGCCAAACCCGAAAGATGTATCTAGTGCGTCAGAGTTGATAGTTCAAACCCTAACCAAGACAAACATTGATTGGTAGGAAATTTATTTAGGTAATATAATTGAAACTCTCCTGTGTTTCTGATATCTGACACACAAGGTTCGTAAAACTACGTGTGTCGAAAATAAATTAACGTATGAGATGTTAGGTAAATGTCTATAAAATAACCTAAAATCATTTTAACAAGAAATTAAATAAGAAGTACGGACCTTCACTTATTTACTTAAAATATCTTAAGGAAAATATTGCTAGTACACTGTAACAACAAATTATCAGTTTTATAAATCTTTCAATTATTTCTGACCATTTAAATGCTGACTGTAAGCTTAGTAGGACAAAAGTCTTTGCGCCCATAAAATGTCACAAATATGTAATTTTATTAATGTTTCGTGACAAGAGAGTGTTCAATCAAAGAGCGACGACGTAACGTGCAAAGAACCACTTAGACTTTGAATTCATAAGCGGTTATTGCTTTATTTAAAAATTTACATGATAAGCTGTGTTAATACTGATGCTTAGACCTCCTAAAATTAGGTCCAGGATACTATCATCCATAGCAGTTCTTATGCACTGGTTTGCAACCAGAAGGTAACCCTCTTAAAAAGGTCGTTCGTATTAGTAACTTACACATACCCTTTTTCTACCGCCAGATAGCAATGAGGTGTTCCGGTTTGAAGGGTGAGATGAAATAGGCGATGAAATTACCGGAAAAATGTTACATAGTATCTTTAGTCCACAAAGTAATCAACACGTTAGTATATTTTTGTGAAGACCCGAGTATCTATATTCTGCGGTCACGTTTATCATCAAGCGAACCGTATGCTTCTTAATATTAAATAGACTTCATAATATTAAAAAAAAATCACGAACCTTGATGACCCCAATTGTATACGCAAAGGATTGTGGTTTCAATCCCCTGATAGCGTTTGCTCTAAATCTGGATATTTAATATATATTAAGTAATATATTTGTAATTCTTCTGTTGTGTGATGTACGTAACACAAGGGCTCTAAGCAATTTATCTCGAAGTTAGGTCAATGTATAAGATGCCTTGTAATTTAGTTTAAAAAGAACCTTGTAACTATATTCTTTGACGTGATAAATACGTATAATTGTATTACATGAAATATTCTTCACTAGATACACCTTACAATTTAAGTCTATCTCTTACAACACATTTGCGCGTTATAACCATAAATTGTGAGATTTGTGCTAACAGAAAGCAGCCAGTGAAGGACGCAAAGAAAAATGCGCGTTGAAAGGAATTGATAAATGTTTCCCAGATACTCCTGGTTTCTATAAAACAAGGTAAATGGCAATATTAATGGCAGAGGAAATTTCACAACGTTTCGATCCTTAGCTCTTGCAAAACGTATTTTGAGAGAAGACCTAATGACCGAAAAATGGAAAATGGATTTAATAAGATTTAAAACTGCTTGCAACTTAACTTCTGAAAATAAAAATTATTGACATTGGCAAATCTATATATCACTAGGTTATCTGACAGACGTTGTTCTATTAACTGTATTAATATATTTATCATGAAAAACAAATTACAACCATAAATTGAACTAAAGTCTACATCTCCTCATAAGTTGGCAAAATTGCACAAAGTAAACGAAAATTGATTGAAATCAGATCTATACTTCCTGGACACACACTGTGATTCGATTTTTCATATATAAAGATTTACATATCGTACATATCTATTTTCTACTATTTTAGAATAAAATAGACTACGATATAATGTAATAAGTAGAAAACGAGAACATTTTTTAAATATTATTATCAATAAAAAGGTTTCAAGGATCCTGAAAATACAAAGTAAAACAACCTCTGTTCTATGAATGCGCATTAATTCCACTTATTTCTGCTGTCCTTTCAGATGACCTATTATAATATTTTAAGTAAATAAATACTATGATGTTATGACAACAGCAGAGTGGAATTTTGAGATGGTCATATAGAAAACATGGATGAAAGTAGAATGTATGCACAAATATACGGAGTGCAAGGCAATGAAAAGATGGTATGGGGTAATCTAGGCGAACACACCTAAACCACTTAGAAGAAGTATTAAAGAATGGCCAGGTCAGAATTACTAAGAAAAACGGGCGTGTGTGAAACGATTAATAATGATAAATAATAAATTCACATAGCATCTCATGCATTGACCTGACTCCAAAATAATTCGCTTGTGTTAGTAAAATACATATATTTCATATCCAGACATAGAACAAATACAAATATGATCATATAAATATTAGTCTTAAGTGGGTATCGAACCCACGACCTTTGGCACACAAGATAGAGTCACTACCATCTGCGCCATCGGGGCTCTTAATGCGAGTAAAAAAACGAAAGAGTTATGCCAAGATCGTAGCAAGAGATCCATAGTCTCTGCTTACCCCGGTAGGACACAGGCGTAATGTATATATGTATGCAAGTTATAAAAATATCTATGTAAATGACCTGCTTCCTAATAACTAGAACAACTCCCAAGGTTATATCCCTTGAGTGGAAAATAAATTTAACCATAATGAGATGGCCGGCACAGGAAGGGCCACAAGTTTGCGAGAAACTGCCGTAAACCAAGTTTATTGTTATCGTTGTCACTCGGCTATAATTTTGTAGTCGTTTTTGGGCCAAGGTAATAAGCGGTTTATGACGAGATTGCTGCAAAATTTGTATTTGAGCCGTGCAATCATATCTACTCCTATATATAGGTTTAGGTTTGGTTCGAATTAAAGGACAATGCTGCTGTAAAATCCGCTTCTTCCATAATATCTTAGAAATAAAAGGTTTTTTTATATGTATAAATAAAATTTGACAGCTTATTTGTAATTCCAAATTTACAGCTTTTTACTAAACATATCTGAATACGGCACTTACATAAAAAGAATCTGTCTATCTGTCTGTCCATTTGTTCTGACTAATTTTTAGAACGTCTAGACAGATTTTATCGAGACTTTTACTGGCAGGTTTTTGTTGTTATGAAGAATAACATAGGCTACATTCAATATTTAAAGTTCTCAAGGGAACGTGAACTTCTCGAGTGTAATGGCGGGGCGCTGCTATTACTTATTTATTAATTTAACGGTCTTATTACTTCATCTTAACGTAGACCGAAATATCCGCTTGCTTCCCTAAGCACTGCATACAGAATAGTGTATTCAGTTGCGGTATAACACATTTACCCCAGTTCAGGGAATAAGTAGCTTTAGTTTATAATCTTAAGCATTTTTTATTAATAGGCTAATATTAGAGGGTCTTGTTTTTCGCTGTTGTTTTTTTATCTCTCCCATTGACAACTTAGACCACTATCATAGTAGTTATCCTCAGGAGAGACAATACCAAGACTGGACTAGAATATCAATCATACTGCCGTAGGGTACCGGTACAGAATGAACAGCGACTGCCCATTATGGCAGTTAAAGAGAAAGTTCGTCTATTATGAGAAATCTAATGTCCAGCAGTAGATATTCTACAGCTGCTATGTTGATACCGCAGTGCACCTGTCAGGGAAATTTTGTTAATGTGGAAAAGATGGTGAGCTCTTCTGAAAATACCTTATGGCCGTGCCCAGTCCCCATTGCTGAAGGAACTCTCCTTTGGCAGCTGGGCCAAAACTCAATTCGCATAAGAAGGGACACTACCAAATGTGCCATCATCATATCAGCCATTAAAAATCCACTGTTAGATACAGGCCTTCCTAAGAAAGAGAGATTTTGTCCTAATTGGTGCGCTGGGCATGCGTGTTTGCAATCGCAGAGCTCAGCTTTCGTGAAGAGGATGTTGCTACCCATCCTCGCTGTGCATTTGAGTTACATTTATTCGGATGGATATATCTGTCGGTTCTGGTACCTTAGTCACCTCTTTCATCACCTAATACAGAGGGAGGTACTATTCTATTCTGCCAGTACCTCACGTTTTATTGCGTCATGGGGCCCGTCAAATTTGACAGATCAGACCCACTGTCTTAACCTTATCTTTCATTGATATTACAAAAAGTAATTTACATGCCGGTTGATGTAGTGATAACAATAACCCTTTAACTCAATGGATATTAGTTTTGTCTCCATACATATGCACTGATAACTAATATGTAACATGTTAGTAAAGCATTTAAATCGCGTTCGAGCTTGGTCTATTCTAAACTCTCTTAAAATACTTAAATTCTACGGATCCAGTCTTGTGCGCTAAAGGTTGTGGTGGGTGCGATCCCCACCCAGGACAAATATTTATATAATAATATTTATGTTTGTTCTATGCCTGAGTGCTAAATATGTGTATATAATAGTACATTTGTGATTCTTCTGTTATTTGATGTCTGTAACAAAAGTGCTTTAAGCACTTATCCACCATCTTTTCTGAAGGAGATATTATTCTATTCTACTGGTTTCCCACGTCATAATACTTCGTTGAAAAAAAAAATGTAAAACTTTTCGACTTCAATATACCAACAAATTAAATAGCGACGTCTCCAAGCAACATTCATGGTTATCTAAACAATTATAAAAAGGCCAAGGCCAGATGATTCTGCCAGATTATAAAACTGCCAACGGGTAATCAGTCCTGGAATCTTCCACGTCTAAAGCAAACTTGATATCACGCTACCTAAACGATAAATATTATCTTGGTTTTTGATTATTCTGCAGTATAAATTACAATTATTTACCATTTAAACTGGTCTAAAAGGTTGTAGTTAAAAGATTTTACAGGGCAGAGTAAAATACAACTTTCCCTTGTAAAGGATGACTGTGTTACCGGATGGTTGTGCAGATGGTTGTATATCTACTCGAATCGGCGTAGCTCAAATGTAGCATCGCGACGATTGCCCGACGAGCAATGCACTTTCTACGGTTGCTTTGATAAAAGGTTATGAAGCAACAAAACTTACACCCTCTATGAAAATAAAATAAAAGCATAATAAGTTAGGTCGTGAAAGGCCTGGCGTGTACTTGAACTGTCGTAAACTTACTTTATTGTCATTGCACATTGTTCTCTATTTTCTGCCAAGGGGGAATTTATAAGCGCATTACAAGTTGCGTTCGCTCCAAAATATGCATTTGAGACCAGCTTTGGTAGTTTGCTGGCACATAGATTTTTGATGGCTGTCCTCAGTTTCGCTAGCGACTCAAACTTATGGAGCGTAAAATATGTGATGCATAAGTATTGTTTGTAAATAAAATAAATAGGTGAGTACGTTGCCGTGTGAAATATGCTCACTAAGGACTATAATAAAAATATGTGCTGCCACTTGTGCAGTATTATTTTATAACATAGTTGCTTATAAATATATTTTATTTGGTTAAAATAATTGTTATAAGGTTATAGCGCTGCAATTATGGGTAACAATCCGCCTATCTTGGGTAAGCCTATGCAAAATATAGTGGCAATTCAAGTTATCATTATCATTAATAGAAAGTCCACTGTTGGACATAGGTCTCCCCAAGGTAGGGGGATATTTCCCATAATTGCCACGCTGGGCAGGCGTGTGGTGGCAATCGCAAAACACATCTCTGCGACGAGGGTGCTGCTGCCGATCCCCGCCATGTTGTATTTTAGTTTTGCTGTTTCGGATGGATAGTACCTTAGTCACCTTTTACGACACCTGGTATAGAGGAAGGTACTTTTCTATTTAGCCAGTTCCCTCGGGGCGAGACATTTCAATTAACGCATTGCAAATAAGGTTTGAAATGTCAAAAGCGCATACTACAGTGGTATTGAAGTATAACTGATGATTTATTTGTGTAAAATGTGGCAAAACTTTATACAACATCTATATTTACATCATATGGAACACAGTTTATACCTAATCAATTATTAGTTTTTTGATATATAATGTTTTTTTTTCGATGCGTGAAAAGAATCATCAATTTTTCACTTATTTATTTGAGTAATAGAATGAAAGAAATCTGCTTTGTTTTTTTAACAAAACTGACCAAAGAGACCAGGCCTCATATCATAATACGAGTATCATCATATCTGCCATTGGAAGTCTACTGCTGAACATAGACCTCTCCAAGATCCAAGGGTTTCTGCGCATATTCACCGCGCTGGGAAAACGTATTGACAATCGCGGAGCGCAGCATTCACGATTTGAGAGCATTTGTGCATTTGAGTTGCACTGTTTCGGTTGGAATTACCACCATCTGTCGGTATTTTTATGACAGCTGGTGCAGTGAGAGGTACTATTCTACTCGGCTGCGGTACCTCATGGCAAACGTCTACGAGTATGAAACAGACTATTTCTGAACACTGATGTAAATATTGGACAACCTATTTTTTTTATGTAAAAATACAAAAAACTTTGGTTGTTTTACAGCTAGAAACAAAATTAAAATGTTATAGATTATGTGGTATTTTCCTTTACTTGATATTTCTTGAAATAAAACATATATTTCAAGATAAATATTGGCTAAATCTATTTAGCCATTCTTGATTTATTTTAAGATAGACATCTGCAATTAATTTTTATATAAATAAATTTAACTTTTCAAGACATATTAGCAATGGTATACAAACCGTTTTTAGATATATCTTGTTGACTCACGAATAATATAATCGATGTGAAAAGAAATTACAAAAGTTTTCCCGTAGAATTAATTGATAGTCTTTCCAAGTATTGCAATAATTGGCTAAGTTTTAATGATGATTTATTATAGCAAACCACTCTTACTACTTGTTTTTTGTTCGTGCCTTTTTCGCAATGTTTTTACTTTATATTTCTCTTCTAAGATGCTGATGTCGCTCTCGGACAGCTAAACTGTGCAATAAATATTCCTGTTGGTTCAAGAAAAAAGCCATATCTATCATACGCGATCCAATAATCTCCGTAATAATTTTAGATCCAATTTGGGGTTAAAAAGTTATAAACATTCAATTCACTTAAGATAGACCTCATACAAAGGTCATTGGCATTTCTCATTATTCTCACCTATTTCTACCACCATATAGCACTGCTGTATTCCGGTTTGAAGGGAGTGAGAGGAAAGTAAATTACTGGACATAGAGTCTTAAGTTTCAAGGTTCGCAACGCCATAGTGATATCCTTGTCGGTACACTGCTCCGCGCTTCTGCGCGTCTACACTTGTTTGTCGACCTGGTGTAAAAAATAAAATAAATAAAAAAACATACTTCTATACAATTTTCTCTATGCGTTTATAGTGTTAGTAGATATTGCCTCGCAGCAAACTTATATATACTTTCCTTGTTTCTTCTACGAGCCGGCTGAAAGAACACTGTCACAGATGTTTTTGAGAACGTCTCCAATGGTCGTAGGAACGATCCTCATCCAACATAAAAACTTATATGATATATATTTGTGTTTGTTCTACGTTTGGGTAATAAGTATGTATTTAAGTGTTATATTTGTGATTCCTTTATTGTCTGACATCCGTAGCACAAGTGCTTTAAATGAATTAACTTGGAGTCAGGTATGAGACATTGTGTGTGAATTTATTATTATACTTATACCTTTAAATAACTTTTTTAATTCTACCTTAATAATTCTTCTTTCACTCTAAGAGTAATTGTAGTATTATAGAGTAAATTATCTTCTCAATCTTGTTACAGAAATTTATTAAGCTGCCCGCTGCTCATGAATAACGTAATTATCAAGAAAACAATTAGAGTTAGTCTGTAACCCATTTAATGAATATTTATAAAACTTTCACTTAGTTAAATAAAGAGAAAATTGCAAGGATTACTGTTCATCAACCTGTAATCCCTTATTAATAGTCCAACTGAATTTAATATTAGGAATATGCAAATCTTTGGATGGGTCTATAAGTATGAGAAAGATGGCGTCCATGTTCTGTTTATTTAGCTGCGACGTTTGATAAAATATTTACTAAATTGCATGCCACGGTTGCTGGTTCTAATTTGAAATTTCTAAACTAAGTGTGTCTGTTTATTTCGCGCGGAATTTTAAATGAGCACAGCCAAGAACACGTGGCTTGAAGGCAGAGTAGATGTTCCTCTCCAGGTGTTGTAGTTACGAAACCGACAGATATCGGCTCCGAAACAGCGTAGCTCAAATAGCATTCCCGTCAAGAAGCTACGCTCTATAATTGCCACAACGCATGTTCAACATGACAAGTATGGGCTCCCACTATCTTTGGGAGACCTATGTCCAGCAGTAAACGGTCTACAGCTTCCCAGATAATATAGCCAAGTATATTAACTTTTTACGTATTACTAGAGCTATACCTCTTACAAAGGACACATGCATTAGTTCCTCACTTTCCGAGTTATTTGTTTCGGTTTGAAGGGTAAGGAAAACAGTGAAATCATTAGCTAAATGTGACATAGAATCTTCAGTTCACAAGTTTAGCGACACGTTAGTGATATCTCTGTGATGACGCGAGAGTCTATATGTTGCGGTCACGTTTATCATCAAGCGGGCGGTATACTTGTTTGCTAACTCAATAATATGTGATATTAAATATAGTTCACAAGGTTATCAATACGATAGTGATATATCTGTGATGACAAAAATGTGTAAAGACTGCGGACCGTATACAAGTGTAGTGACTTTCTAATTAAAAAAAAATACTGTATGTGTACCGACTCCTTACCACTAGACTAAATGCTATCAGGTTGTGTTTGGCAAAACAGGTATTATTCTATCTACCATGTCAAATAGTATAACTATTTACACTCCAGACATAGACTTAATGTTGTATTAGTCGCGTCCAGATAATTCCAGCAATTCCAACAATCCTGCCATTCAGATTAGCCCAATTGTAAACACAATACGCTAATGAATTGATGTGCTTCCACAGTTGACAAAAAAATTGCTAGCCTTTTATAGCCTTTTTTAGACTTTACGCTTTTCGGATTTGAATCTTCGTATCTTATTTTTTACATTCAGTATTCAATTTCTTTTTTACCACCGTACATTATGGACAATATTTAGGTGATTTTTGTCTTTGATATTATTATGTGACTTAATAAAAATGTAGTGAAAGAAAATAAATAAATAATAAAGAAAAAAGAAAATCCCACAATAGCTAAATACATTGACCTGCTTCTATTATAAGTCGCTTGAACCACTTGTGTTATGGACATCAAACAACAGAGGAAACACAAATATACTATTTATATAAATATATTTAACATCCAGACAAATAACAAACATAAATAAATATATATATATATAAATATATATATATATATATATGTTTGGGTATACCCCAGGACACCATCGGGCCTTTCTTAAATTAATTAAATAATTTTGGGTTACATTAAAGTATAATATAGATAATAGTTTGGATAAACTAAAAAAGACACGCTTTGCAAACTAAAACCTAGAAAATAATTATTAATAAAAAGTAGTTTATATTACTGTAGCATAAGGTCGAACCGAACAATCAAACATAAAAAATTACCTCAAAATGAAATTATAATAAAATTTAAGTTATAAACAGAATAATTTTATTTTTAGTTAAAAGCTTGGGGTGCTGGACATATGAAAGCTGACAATCATTATATTGGCAACTATCTTTGAGAGGTTAGTTGTAAAAACGTACCAAATAATAGCGTGTTAATAGTTATTTTCTGACTGTATTTGGCATATAAATAGTGGCAGTGGTTTAATTTGGATGCACAATTTAAATAGGTTGATTTTTTTAATCTAAAAATATATAGAGGGTATAGCTCAAATGCACGGGACGAGGATGGTCAGCAGCATCCCCCTCACGAAAGCTGTGCACTGGGATTTTTTGGGGAGGCCTATGACCAATAGTGGTCTTCCAACCGCTGAAGAAATGATGATGATGACCATAGTTTTGAACAGTTGAAAATTGTCATTATTTATGAATGTCGTCGAAAATCTACGATTGTGTGCTAAAATCTACGTGACGTCTTTTTTATTACTTACAAAATACAAATGGTAAAATAACATTACTACGTGTCTCTATAGAAGTCAGTACAATGTGCACGTTCCATCCGGTGGAAAGCTCACACATCCATTGTCAAAGTCTCCGCGTTTTAGCATTCTCTAGGGCTACGTTCCAATTTAATTTATTTGGTTTTGAAGCATGTTTTTGGTAGAAGTAAAATTGCGAGGCAAGATATTTGTGATTTTTTTTGTTAGACAAACAAGCATAGAGAGCCCGCGTGATAGTAACCTCACCGCAGTTTATACACGCTTGTGGCTTGAAGATAATATCACGCCAGTAACACAGCACTGCTTCTATCACCTACACAATGATAATTTTGTGGAAGAAATAGGTAGGTAAGGTGCCAAATTAAACGATATTAATATCAAATGGCAATAAAGATCATTAATTTATACATAAGCTGGTTAAGTGCAAAAACTCGCGCGCCAATTATTTTGTACAAACTTGTATGTTTATTTTACGTTTATTACCTACAGTTATATAATATCGAAGATAATAATTAAAATGAAATATAAAAAGATAATTTTCCGTTTTTTCATCGAAACCGATTTCATCGATTCGAGAAATACTTTATTAGACTTTTTGTGATTGAACAACACGACTCGTTTTCAGATTTACCTTGACATGTGCTTAAGATCTTCTTTTTTTCTAAATTTCTTGATTCTAAATTTACGTATAGTATTTTTATAAGCTATGGCTTCAATGGACGTTTCTATCGTTGCAATAATTAGAGAACTACTGCATCCAGACACCGTAGATATATGTACAATATATCAATCTTAAGTTGATTTTTTTACTTGTTTTCATTTCCAAGTGTTACATTGTCCTATTTCGCGTTCACCTTGTATATATTAAGGAAAAAGAAACACCTTGAAAAATATGGAACAAAAATATTTTTACTCTTATAGCAATTGTACAAATTACTTCATATTTTACAGCTGTGTACAGATAACGCTTTCCAAGCATTATTCAAATAACATTATAGAGGCAGTCCAGGGCCACTGAATAATGGTTATAATCATATGACAGTAATGAAAACAGATCATATAAAATATAAAATGTAAATGAGGAATAAATGCTGATAGAACTAACAAATGGCCTGAAAGTAATCGCTCTAGACCGCTAACGCTATTACGTCTGTGAATTTAAAGTATACAAATAAAGTATATAAGTAGTATAACGGAGAATACATAAGACAAAATTCGATAGAAAAAATTCGTAAGACCAAAGCTGCCGACCAGAAAACGGCATATTTTACGCAATACTGACGACCGATAGGGACGTATGATTCTAGATTCGAGAACACGTACCAGCAAGAGGCAAAGGCTCCAACACGTAAAATACACCGAACGCTGGAAGTGACTTAGGAAATGAATCTTCAGAGCAGTTGCTAAAGTAATAATAAATACTAAGAATCTCCCAACCTGATTAAGCAGTGGTACGTGTAGTAGCCGAATCAAGTTATATATGTAGAATTTATTTTTGCCAATTTGAAGATTTTATTCGAATAGATAATATGACAGAATCCTGATTGGTATCACAAATATTAACATTTCTATGTAAGCAAGATACAAGAAAACACAAGCGGCACAGTCACAACCTCAATTCGGATATTTGCTAGTACAAATTACTTCACGCCTAATTCATTTTGAAGCACTGTTTGCCTATTACCTCGTTTCCAAGAACATTGAAGGCTTGGCTTATTACACCGCAGACTTCCATAATTTATGGTTTATGTTGAATTCGGAACTCTCCGAACCCCATGTAATTGAGAAAGGCATGTACCCTGCCTTGGAAAGACGTAAATAGGCCGAGGCGGCGGTGGTGTATTCATATGTTTAGACAGCTGCGTAATATTGCACCGCGATCACGTCACTTTTGATCAAATTGTTTACTTTTTCAATCTTGTGAAACTTTACCAAAAATTTGGCGCTTTTTAAACTCTATCTCCTCTATGTAAGTAAGTATAATAGCTACCGGCTGCCAACCTTTGCACTGTCTCAACAAAAATAATCACATCTGTATATATAAAGGACTGACATATTGCAGGCCTAATGGGGCCTTAACTATGGGCGTTACAAACTTGAAATTTTTCACAGGGATCTTTTATATCGTAGGAGAGCTCTAAGAAAGGATTTTTGAAAATTTACACCCTAAACGGGTAAAACAGTGGTACAAAGTTAGTATGACAACTTGCTGTTTTGAAGTTATTCGAATGAAATTTAGTATCAAAGTCATGAATTACGTGTAAAATAATTTTTCGTAATGGTACCTTAAGGGGTTAAAAGTGGGGTGTAAAGTTAATCTAAAAGTTCTAAACACGGGCAAAATCGCGGGATGCTGCTACTTTAAATGTAAAAAGATTCCAAGATCTTTACTGTGCGTGCTTTTAGATAGAATATTATCACGCGTAGGTTGATGTCTTGCTTGAAACATTGATCTGTATATAGCGGACAGCACTTAAACCTCGTCCAAAATCTATTGATTACCGTTATTAAGATATGTCGTCTGCTATTTTTTGCCATTGAGTACCAGCAGAAAAGAAAACTACCTACCCTTGTACCAGTTGTTGTTAGAGGTGACTACAGTACCAGAACCGACAGATGGCGGTATATCCATTCAAAACTGTGGAGCTCAAATTGTATAGAGCAGGGATGGACAGCAGCATCTCTATCGCAAAAACTGCTCACAGCGATAGCAACATGCTTACCACATCGATTATGGGTAAAATTCCTATTCTGGGGAGACCTTTGTCCAGCAATGGAAGAATTCCAATTCCAAAATTCCAATAGCTGATACGATGATGATTTTTTTTAAGTAACGTGATCTTAAGACTGGTTTTGGATGTTGTTTGATGATAAAAATACTCAAACGATATAATTTCAACAGTGTCTTTCGTAACAATCATTATCATCACAGCAACCATAAAACGTCTACAGCTGAACATTTCTCTAAAAAATTAGAATTTGAACATAATTGCTGCGCTGGGCAAGCGAGGTAACAATCGCAGAGTGTAACTTTGTGACGTGAATGCTGCTGCCCATTCTCTGCTCAGTCTTTAAAAAATTAGGACTGTTGCCCTTACCGTCGCAGTTCTTGTATGAGGTTTGTCAGTTTGTCCATCAATATAGGGATCTAATAGTGATGAGCAGAGATAAATATAAACCGGTCTTAAGAAATGTGTGTCAGAATTTATAACAAGAACCCAAATGAATTTAAACTACTAAATATTATAACAGTTGATTTTTTAAGGAAAAGATTACAGATCTAGTGTTAAGGAATCTAATAAAAAAATGTAGCTAATTTTACTTACGTTTGAAACTATTATTGAAATTTTGGTTCTATGCAACGTGACATTGTTAATGATTTTTATGTTAATTTATTGTGAAACATGAGCTTCTTTCAATGTATTGAGTTAATAATTTTTGTACTAAGAAACCTTTATTATTAGTTACTTTATATATGGACACTGTGGTCTTAGTTGCAATAGAAACATAATGATTAACACAACAATATATTGTGAAAAAATATTTAAATTTGATTAAATTACTTTAATAACCTTCCAACTAAAATAATATTAACAAAGCTTTTTTCAATAACCGTTAAAACAGAACGTGAAACAATTTGCTGCTTTAAATAAAACTTTTCATTTAATAACATTCGTCAGTCCGTCCAAAACACGCCGGTGGCTGCTAGAGTAGAAATGCATTATGCAAATCCAATTACAACAGTTTCGCAGCGGTAACAAAAAGGGGCTTTACTGGTGGTGTGGTGGTGTGCGCGTGCCAGTAACTAGTACGACGCCATGACAGTAGCTTGCACTAGCCAGTTAATTGCACTCGACTCACCAATTTTATAGGCAGTATTCGTCATGGCGAAAACGTAACAATGCGTTTCTTCTAATACTAAGAAGCCTTTAATTTTAAAATCTAAAACTCTGCTGCTAACTAAACTTTATTTCCAAGAAATATATATATTTTATGGTTATAATAATTTACCTTTTATTGAACACCAATAAAATTTATACATTAACCTTATAGCTAATTGCAATCTCTTACAGGCAACCTTTGGATGGAGAAAATGTTAAAAGCTGATAGTAGTTTAGTTCTACTTAAGAAACTCGTACAAATTAATAACATAAATACATAAATACGATCCCTAACATATACACAAATATATATGATATACTCATTCATGCTAATACATTTATAAAAGTAGATTATTACACATACAAAAGTAGATTAAGGATACAGTTACAGACGGAGAAAACCGAGAGTTTAAATTTTAAATCCATATATTTATTTCATTTCACAATCTTGTAAATATAGCTCACTTATAACCATAATTCTTAAAAATAATTAATGATATATCTTGCAAGTTGAAATGGACAACTAGCAAGACACTATGCCTTTTTTCTGGTTTTTATTTTCGCCTTCACTACAACGGTACTGTCATAACTCGGAAAGCAATAACGAATTTAATTAAAAATTATGATAGTACATTGTGACCATGAGAATAGTTGTATAGAAAGAGCGTTGGCCAGTTTTGATTTCATAATGCAGTTTTAGTCAATTTTCAACTCTGAACATTTAAATTTTTGTGTAAGACTACTGATGGCTATTTTTTGTTTTTACTTCTAAAGAAGCTTATCACCTAATAGTGATATGTATAATTATATCATCGGATAACACTATTAAAATATCTAGTCAAAGCATAGGTCGTAATTTATAGGTCGATGCTCACACTAAAAAAATAGATTTATTAATCCTACATATACTGATAAGTGATTTCCAATCAGCGCGATCCTGCGGTTTTAATTTTGTTATATCATACAGATAAAACAGTGTAAATGGAGAAGATGGCTGACTGACAAAATGACTGACTGACGTCAGTATCAAGATTCACTTTCATAATTTCACACATTCAGTGATCGAGTGATATATCAACGTAGAGCCTAAACTATAGGGGTTAGAAATTTGCAATTTTATACAAGGATTCCTTTTATGACGTATCCTAAGAAGACAAAACAGGGGTAGAAAGTGAGTATAAAACTTAGCTGTTTTTGAAATTACTCGAATGAAAATCAGTATGAACGCTTCTTCACAACACATCTGATATCACCTTAGTCTAAACTAAGGAGCTTTACGAACTTGTGTTACTAATAACAAAACTCAGACATATAACAAATATAAATACGAACTACTTATTAGTTTGTCCTAGATAGGAATCGACCCATGACCCTTGGTGCATAATATTGGGATACTTCTAAATGCTTCACCGGGGCCATGTAAATCTTTTCTTTTGACAAAAATACAACATTCTAATTTAAATGCGACTTGATCATGTTTGTTCATAGATTTATATAAAATTTCATATAAGTAATTATTCTAATTAAATTTAATATGCATGTATTCTGAATAATAGACGTATAAGTAAGGTAGATCAAAACTTGTATTATTTATCCAACATTTATCATACATAAAGCTGTATGTGAAACGAAAAAGGCGAGTAGAATTTAGACTAGCTGCTTAAAAGTATTCACCGAGATTCTTTTGGTAAATAACCACCAAAAAGGCTTCGACTATTAAGACCTTACCTAAGTGCTTACGGCATTAAATTTTCAGTTCATTTACAAAATGAGGTGTAAGCCTTTGTTTTTCGAATATTTTCATAACGTCTCTTCTACACTAGTCACTAAATTTAACAAAATCTAGAATGAACGGCTTTTGGATCATTATTTCTAGATTTTTCAAGGCTAATTTTGTCAACGTGTAATTTGTATGTGTGTGTAAAAATAAAAAAAAAACAGTAACTAAGTACTGTATTTCTCTAGGATTTTCAAAACAGCATCGAAAATCCGGGTTAAGCCTCCTAAAATACAACCTCTGTCAACATCGGGAAAAGAGATTGTCCTTTAGGCGAAGTCATCGCCTCACCGGCCTACCTCGCCACTCCAAATATCTTGTGTACCTTATAATCATTTCTCCAAACACAAACAGTTCGATAGGCTCAATGAGGTATGGTATCTTTTGCGTCGAAGGTTGTGGGTTCGATCCCTCCCCAGGGTAAATATTTTTAATATCTGTAATTCCAGTGTTCTGGTCTGATATCCGCATCACAAGTGCTTCATGTGACTTATCACATCACGGAGTCGGGTCCATGTTCGAGATGTCGTATCAATTATTTATTATTATTATAACTGCCTATTATGCTTTATCAGGTCCATCATCTATTTGTTCCAGGTACAACGTGTATGGGACCCTGGAACCGTGAGACCCCCAATAATGGTAAACTGCATTATAGACCTTTAGAGCTTAAACTCTTTAATTTTTAATCTGCTATACTTAGATTAAAACCTTGTACCAGAAACTAGACGACTAGCAGTAAAAATATTAAAGGGATCTTCTAGAATATTAAAGTTAAATTCAGAATATCTTTATGCAAATAAGCCTACCTTAGGCAAATCGTCAACCTTACAATCATTTACCTATAAATATAGATCAGCCAACCACAATTTTAACTTAAATGACCGATGACACTGATGACGTTATAGGGTTAAAAAAGTCATTTGAACAAATATTAACCAGTCTGCCTGTTAAAGACGGGCCTTAAAACTAAGTTTACAGCAAGTTCAATGAGAGAACCAACAGAAAAGATAAAAGAAAATATTACTTTTTCCAACTTGACCCGTCTGTATATTAAACTCCATTACACGCCTAATGCGGACATTGCGCTACTATTTAGGTCAACGGTGCTGTAAAAATATATTAAACAGGTCCAAGTAACATGATCAACAAAAATAAAATTTTCCGCTGATCTAAAGGTCCAAGAGGTCACAATGTTTATTTAAACTGGTGAAAATCACACACAAACACAATGACAATCAAAAACATCTAAAATCAAAAGCAAACATTAACTCAGTCCCTGGCAGACTTCACACGTTATCATGCCTCAAACAGTTTTATTTTAACCACAAAGGGTTGTAAGCTTAGCCGCTTACCTGTAAATCTTTCTATAAATATTTCACCCTCGTCAGGGCTCGGGGTGTATTTTCTCCCTGTCACTCAGTTCTGGGTTTACACCGCGGTCTGTTTCAAATCATCGGGGAGAAAAACGGTCGCCTCTGTTTTTGACATTAATAAAATATCAACACTTTCCTCTTCACTCGTGAGAAAGTATGGTGATTTGGTTGGTTCGGAATCGTCGGTGTAATTCCTTTGTGATTTTGTGATACATTCTCTGTAATATTAAACAAATTGGAACGAGGTCGACAGAATAAGAATAATAGAAAACAAAACAATTGAAGATTCTACCCTAACACAAAGACGTAAGTAAACTACATGAATTTTTAGGGAGGGTTATGTTTATCATTAGAATTCCTACTGAAATGTTGACGATATCAAAGAAATGAAGAGGCGACATTTGATTAAATACATTTAAGTTGAAAAAAAGTCAATTATAGATTGGCCCGATAGCGCAAACGGTAGTGATATCAATAGTCGTATCTTGTACGCTAAGGGTTGTTGGGTTGAATCCCCACCCTGTGCAAAAATGTATATGGTGAATATTTGTGTTATAAATGTGTTTATTATTTATTATAACTGTGATTTTTCTGTTGTCAGATGGCCGTAACGCAAGTGTTTTTTAAGCGATTTATCTCGAAATTAAGCCACGACGGCCTGTTTTCGAAATATTGTTACGGCATATTATGTGATTTATGAATGTCTCTATCCATCTATATTTTTATTGTGATTAGAGGTCACTTGGTTATTGAAATTTAATGATAATTCATACATTTTTGTAAAAAAAATTGTTTGACGTTAAATAGTAACTTTTTTAGTCACTTCCACCATATCAATTTTCACATTATTTCTCGAAATTCCTTTAAAATTAGTAAATATGTATCGCTTCACATATTAATATATACTCCATAAAGTTATGTTCTATATCTTCACTCTACATGCATACATCTATAATAATTCATATCTATCTCTCGGTCTATCTGTTTGTTTGTAACGCTTTTGAGCCTTGCCCAGTGAATTGATTTTAATCAAATCTAACATGCGTGTGGCAAGCGTGGTAAAAAATATTGGATTGTGGATTTTTATAAACACGGCCTTAAAATATACCAGTACTAGCAGTTTTAAGAGTAAACAAGCATTCACAAACTTTCATAGCTCTATGACACGTAGTTGACCAGGGCAAAATGAATTTAGTTTAGTCAGCCAATTTAAAATGCCACATAAATTTGGTTTTAGCTGAACTGTACATATAAATATATAATGTAGGTATGACCTACATTTGGTACACGCACCGGCCGCGGCCCAGACCGTCGTTGATCCAAATAAATGGGATGCACGGTGTCCCTTTAAATTTCCCACGCGTTTTTGCCCCAATACGACATTATATACATATTTTGTACCCGTATGATATGAAATTTGAAAACCGACAATCTGTCTATAATAAGAACTATTCGTTAGTCTTTAGAAATCATAAAATCGTTAAATTTTTGAATTATTAATTATTATATTTTTGACCATTTACGTAATCGCCCATTGTTATAAACTTAAGAATAACTGTTGCAAGCTACAAGAACTGTTTAACAAATAAACCGCATCTTAAAGCCGTCAAAAGTAAAAAGGAAGTAATTTAAACAACTTCGTCTACTCTGACCTGACACTGAGTCAAGTCGCTTAAAGCAAAAATAATATTTAAATTATATAATTAACGCCCATTATTATCTTAAATTATTATGTAAACTAATTAAGTTTGTAAGTTTAAATGTTCGAGTTAATCTTCAGTATTTATAAACCGATTTGATTTTTCTTAAGATTCTTTCACTATTAGAAAAGTATCATCGAGAAAAATAGGTTATAATGTGTTTTGTATGTAAAAATGTATTGTCTGCTAGCCTGTGAATTTCGCAAATGTTAAGCCTATAAAAATATCCAAAAAATCTATGCAGGCATGCAATATACAATGAATTTTAGGTAAAGCTAGTTACTTATAATTTGCAATTAAAAACTCGTAGTCACTTTCTAATATTTCGTAAATTTACCACTTGCCAAGATTAAGAATCAAAGCCTGATGACAATCGGCTATTCTTTTATTTGCAAGCCGTGTGTTTTCTTCTATTGTCAGTACATGTTTATATATGCCAAAGATTAATTGTACTTATAAATAAATCACATTTCCCATACAAATTAAAGAAACCTTGCTATTTATTTGCTAATGAAAACAAAACACAGAATATGTACATAAAAAAAAATTATGTGGTCTCCCTTGTTGATTTTTGAGGTACCGTTGTTAATTTACAAAACTCGTGTGAATTCCGACTCACATTGTAACGGTTAATTATGAAATAACATTAACCTATCTACACAAACAAAAATTAATGTTGCTAACCGCAAAAATTGAAAACGACTTGAGCGATTTGACAAATTTTGTTCTTTTTGTTTTTGTTCCAAGACCGACGGAAAGTTATTATAAAGGTTATAGTTTGCTTTACTTAATTTTTAGTAATATTTTTACTTCTCTTGAAAAACACACTTTAATTTGTGTCAAACGAAAGTTTGGTTACATCAATCTAAATAAAACAAAACACACAACGTAAAAGTTCTATATGGTTATGCGCGATAAACACAAGGAAGATGCAAAATAACGAAATATAACAATCAAAAACAAATCTACTTAATTACCTGTGTTATACGCAACACTAATACCATTTGAATGTTACCCAGCACAAAATAATTAGTAACGCAAACCAAGTTTATGAAAATTAATGTAGTGAAATGGCTGAAACCCCGACAAACATGGTACCCTCGCGAAAAGCAATTACAAATGCGATGCTTCACATAACACAGTTAAGCTTCTTGGTTGAGCACTTACTGGCAATCAATTGTTTGTTTCATGGCATGGTTATTCGGTATTCTACCTTATAAAATGTTGTGTAAAATCTTGAAAGCTATGAATTCGATTTGTAAAATTGTGAAGGCTATGAAGATGATAACTATGTAAAACATATCATGTCACTCTCACCGTTCAAACTGCTATTTACCGGTAGAAATAGATGAGAGTGGGGTTTAAATGCAGACGACCTTTGTATGAGATATGCAAATGTATACCTTATTTCAAGAATGGCTTATTAATAATTCAGTAGTATAATTCAACTTCTGAAATTTCCCTGTGGTACCACATGTGGATATGTGGAATAGTATGAGCACAGGGGTTAATGGTGACAGAGGTACCGGAAATAGCGTTACCCAAATTCATATGGTGGGGGTTGGAAACAGCCCCCTTACGAAGCTTCGCTCTGCGATTGCCACCACGCTTACCTAGCTAGCAAATTATGAATGAAATTAATTATTTCTTAAGGAGGGCTGTTCAACAGAGCACGTCCAATGGTTGACAAGATGATGATAATGATAATTCAATCTCATGTAGCTATAACACCAAACTGTATTTTGTGTTTAGTAATTGTGTTGAGGGTTGTGCTTGTTAAATGGCTAAAGTCGATGGGTTATGAGGAGACAGAATCATTGATAGCTTGACTGATAGTGCGTTTGGCATGTTTATGATAATTTGTTGTTTCAGTGACGTTATGGAATTTTTTGTAGTTTTATTAAAATTTTATTCACACACATACCCTCACACCACACACTCTTCCATAGACCAAACACATACGCACACACAGACACTCTTAAGATATTGCTGTTTGGAAATGGAATAGTGACTGATATGGAATAGTGGAGCTGCTTAGCACAACTAAAATTTTGCTTAAAAGGCAGCCCTCTATTTACTTATAGTATTACACTAAGTAAATGGAAGTAACTTTTTGTATTTTATTGCCTTTTTTGTATAATAAACTTGTGTTCATGTTAAAAACTAAAGCCCAATTTGTGAATTCAACTGTATCACAACAGACGCTAGTGAAGTTATACCACCGCTTAAATCAAAATTTCTAGTCCTAGTATTTAAGATTGATTTCATTTTTTCTTCTATCTTTAGGTTTGCTTTGTTTAATCTTGTTATTATAGTGTCCTTACTGTAATTTTTTTTTTATTTTAAATAGTTCATGTTTAAAACACATTATTGCATTCTCAATTTCAGACAACGAACGGAGTTTTTAATTTTTACAGTTTGTTTAATCAAAATATTAATTTTCTCCGTTTACAAGATTAACGCAATATTCATTAAGGTAATATTTAAAATTTTCTTCATTAAACTTTTTTCCCGAAGCCTGCAGCCTGTTGTTGAGTATTCTTTTGACTTAATGGATTTAATGTAACATTAACATATTGTGTTCTACATCATATTGCAGTGCAAATATTATCATTACAAGGTTGAGTTAAGGATTCAATTTGTGAACTCAATAATTGTTACTGTTGCATGTTCATAGCACTAACTGAATTAGTGGGCGGCGGTCGGCATCCTTTTAGCTAGAAATGGCCTTAAAATAGTGCCAAGGTTTAGCCTCGTTTCTTAATTAATATATCAGTTCAAAATGTAATGTCATCAACAACATATGCAAGTGCAAACATCTAATACTTCAGTGTACTCGCACATGTTATATGTTGAGATCTTGTCCCAAAGTTGAAAGTGGGTTAAAATACTTAACAAAACGCATCCTTAAACATTTCAGTCTTTTAATCTTGTAAATATTTTCCATTTGTTGCTAAGCGATAAAAATGCTTATTATTTGAAAACAGTTTTTTTTGTTATCCTAGTATTTTCTAGTTTTAAATAGCTTCTTAAGGCTTCATAGTCAAAAGAATCCTTGCAGTTTTACCATGTCTGTTTGACTGTTAGCACCGTACCTCTGAGTCCTTGATACTTAGGAGCTGTAATTTGGCTCCATTCATAATGGAGCAATTTATAAAAACTTAGTAGAATTGTGCTTGATAAAAATTTTTTGCTAGTTATGAAGTTATTAGCAAAAATGTTTGCTAGTAAAGCGATTCGATGATGACGATACTTTGACTTAGTAAAAAGAGTAAATGAAATGATTACAATAGAATAATTATTGCTTATATAAAATTAAAAAATAATATCTGTATTTTTATTAGATGTAACAATATTATTTGGTACCTAAATATATCCTCTTTGAGAAGTTCTACACCGAGATAAGCTAACATATATTTGCTTATAGGAATAACACTCCTTTTCTGGTCAATGACCACCAGCAATGATATTTCACCTGAGGTTAGCCTCAGGCCTGAGATCAGCCTAAGCCGATACGATTGTATTAATTTCATTCACTCTTTTAAGTTATCAATAAAAGAACCCAGTGAGAAAAAAAGAAATCTAAACTTATTTTAAAACTACTACTTCCACAAATACAGGCAGCATCACATTACACAAATGCTCGTATTATCACAAGCGTGTTGCCAACCTTGTGACATTAAGATATGATGTTACAGTACCCAGTAATTTTTTTTAGTAATTTCACTGCCTCCCTAACACTTCTGACTGGAACACAGCAATGTGAACTTGCTATAATTTAGCCTTTTGAACGGCTTGGATAACCGCGAGAATCATAGGTATCCACGCAATTTAAGCAAGTTTTCACACTTCCAGCCTTTTCAGAACGATCGCCACCATTATATTCCTCAACACTTATATAACTCTTGTGATATTAAATATGTTGGGAACTGGCAACTTTTAACATTATCATATCATTTATTGCAGGTCCACTGTTGGACATAGGCCTTCCTACAAAAGGAAAATATTGCCCATAATTGCCGCGCTAGGCAACCTTGATGAAGATTTTTCTACAATGGCATGTATTGCTACTGTTGATAACTCAAATTTAAGAGTCATTGACTTTTTTGTAAGCATTACCAATCACTAATACTTTTCTTTAGAACACGATATATCTCTCATCGTCAAGGCGGCATTTTTGTTCGACTGTTTTTTCCCCGAATTACTTTGCGAATCCGACTACCACGAGATAATATTTTTATCTGCTGGTTAATATATAACCTATAACACTCACAAAAAATATAGTTTTCTATTGGTAAAAGATATTTAACAATCCTCACAACCTCACAACGTCGTAATATTAGTATTAGATATTTGGAAAAGTAAAAATTTATTTTTATATTTTAATATAATTTCGTAAAATTTCATTGACATATTAAATAAATAAATTCCCACACATACAGCACTTGTGTTACGGACATCAGACAATAAAAGAATCACAAAATAAAATTTCATATCATTCGTTCGAAATCTAATAAAAACTTGTTAGGCTAGTAACAATTTCAGCATGATCTTTGTCATTCTTGAAAAACTATAAGAAACTGAAAAATCGATAAAAAATCGATAATGATAAATCAATTAAAATGCGATTTATTTCATATTAGTGGACACAAAATAAAAAAAAAATAATGTCACCAAAGTTCTACATGACAACTTAAACAAAATAACAAATTCTGCTTATATATTTAACTCTGTAAATAGCATTGTATCGATTCACTTACTTCGCCAGATCCCCAAAATAACAGTGGCCAGTGAGCCGAGCAAAAATGTTTGGCGCTAAAGGGATTACGGTCTACAGGATCTGCGACCGATAGGGATTGCAACCTTACAGAGAGTTAGCTGCAGATACTGCTTTATAGGCGGCTTACATTTTCCAGTCGCATCCCATTCCAATGATCGATTCCATACAATACAAAGCATCCTTGGTATGACTGAACTGGAAACTTACTCGTATATATTGATTCCTAAACATAAAGCTAACCTTAGAGAAATAATTTATATATTACTTCTTTAGCTATCTTGGTTAATAAAAAACAATGTACAGCTAATGGATTAAGTTAACCATTTAACCATTAAACGAAATAATCAATAATTATCGATAATTTATTTCAAATTAGCATTTACTTTTGATTTTCTGCGCGTAAAAATCTTTTATATGTATTTTTTATTTTAATCAGATTTTGTTCACAATTTAGAAGTTTAGATTTCTGCTGATTATCCCCGTCAAAATAAATTATGTCTGAAACTTTTAGTCTTATTTACGTGCTGCATCATGCTCATCATATTAATTATTCATTTATTTCACGAAAAATGTTACATTTAATATTACTATAGTAAAATTACTTTACATATATTGAAGTATATACGTATTTGGATTGTTGATTAAACAAATAAATATTAAATCAATAATCAACACCACCGACTTGACTGCGTGATAAGTCACTTAAAGCACTTGTCTTACAGATATCAGACAACAGAGAAATCACAATTATATAACTTAAATACATATATTTAACACGCAGATCCAGAACAAACATAAATATCATCATATACATAAATACTGGTCCTGGGTGGGGGGATTGCACCGTTTGGAGCCCAAGATAAGAGCACCACCACCCGCGCCATTGGGTTCTTAAATAATTCAGAAGATCACGTAAGTATATTTGAAGCAAAAACTCTCTCAGCAATAAATATCTTCAAGATATGTGGTATTCTGAGTATTGGCAAATCTTTTTGCATCCGCGGTAAATCACAAAATCACCGCCTCCCTGTCGACGGTAGCTTTGTGTGAAAGTGTCTCTCGATACAAAAATGCACAACGTAATTTTCCCTTTGGTGAATGTGACGAGATTTTTCCGGAAAATGCCAGGCAACTTTTGAAGAATAGAGGAGATTTCCCGACAATGCTCGGTGCAGGCTTGTGCAGGTGAAAATACGGAGACATAACAAACGCAATTTGCCATCATAAGAATAGTTTTAAATCGACATCCTTGGCGGCCGGGTTTGTGATTGATAGTTTTATAGAAGTTTCTATTGAAGAGGCTCGAAGTTGAACAAAGGAAATAGGCTGTGGGCAGTGCTTCTTTGTGTAATTGGATTAGAAATAATGAACACAGTAATTGCTCAGCTGATATAGTAGAAAGGAAGAAACATAGAGAAGATAACAGATAATCATTACTAACAACAAATGATTACATAATTCCAGAACCTTTTATGTCCTTACACGTAGTTTAATTTAAAGAGGCTCTACATTAATGGTACAAAGAAAGAAAGAAAGAGAATCTATCGAGAAAAATATATTTTATATATATATATGTATATATATATAAATATCTATATATATATATATATGTATATGTATATATATAGAAATTTATATATATATTCTATATATATATCTATATATATTTATATATATATACTTTTTTTTACTTATATATATATAAATAGTATATAAGTAAAAATTTCCAATATCTACTCTACAAAATTTATTATACATTTAAATAAACTTCACAATACTCGAATGGAGTATACATGTTTAGGGGTAAACTAGTCAAATTTATTAATTAAAGAATAATAGTGACCTTTGCGTGTGTTTTGCGAGTGTTAATCATAACTTTCGCGACCGAATATTAATCATTGTTATTTCGTGACCCCGCAAGGAGTTTGGAGCAATATCATAAACATTATCTAGTTAATTCCATTTTGATAGCGTCGCTGACAAAACGACATAAACACTATAAAATTATAATCAACACAAAATAACATTTCCATTAATTGATTATACAATTGTGGCCCCTGTTGCTCCAATTTGTACTTATGTAAACCATTTTATATAAAAATCAAAACAATCTGTTTCCGACAACATTTTTTTTTAGTTATGTAGTCAAATAAAATGATGCCCTTACAAGTACGTACAATAAAAAGTGTGTATATATACAATACATACGAAGTTTCAATACATAATAGTCGCCAACGCGTGCAACACTTGATCGTCACATTGTGTAACAATTCAGAGTTAATTCTTTTTCAGAATCTCATATATGTACTTTAATTGTCTTGTCTTATCTGTTATACGTATGTTTGAAAACTTACTTTAAAGCCTCATTCAAATATCGGCCATTTTTTTATGCACACACTGCAAGACCACTGGCTTTATTTATGAATTGAATAAAGAGTACAAGTGAACTATGAACATGGATTTCATGGCTTTAAGAAATGCAAATATAGTTAAAACTAATGAAGCTTGATTTAAAATGTCTTATAAAGGACTCGTTAGGTCATCACCAAAAAGCAATCGTTGCAAAAGTTTAACTTTACCGATCACGCGGCGGATTTGTTTTTTAGCAAGCATTACGCTTAGAGCTCCACAATAACTTAAATATGAATAACAACTATCAACCTTGTACTTTATTGGTATCCATCCATCAGATGTATAAATTATAATCTAATTTTTTAATAAATATTTAATAATCATCTAATTATTTAATAATTATTAGACTTTCGTTAGAGGTACCTTTAATAGTTTGCTTTTTACACGTGTCACATTGTTAGTCAGATTATATTGCATTTAGGAAATCAAGGAAATTGTGGTAACTTTACCTAAAAGTTTCATTGTACACATGCATTGGGTAATTATAGAAAACAGTTTGAAGATAGACTGATTTCAGTGTATGTTTTTGTCTATTTGAAAATGAAAATTAAAGACACATATCTGTTGCTACCAAATATGTTTTTAGGTAAAACTTAACATCACTTACTAACATAAATAACTAAACGAAGACCAAACAGATATGATAACATATATCTCAAAATATAGTCTCATTATTTTATATATTTTATATTAATACTTATGACAAGACAATGGAAGTCGGTCTCCGTAGCTAGAATATTATAAAAAATTGTATTATCAAACGTAATGGTCTCGCGTAAAACATCTTAAAACAAAAAGTCGAACAATGTAATGCGATAAGAATATTTCTTGTGTGAGACACTCTGGCCGCAAGTCAAGTAGCCATACTACGTAAGTTATTATATCCCTACGTGACTAAACCCTTCTTAGAGAAAATCCACTTCGTGAGGTCATATATCTGTTTGAATTGTTTGTACCACTGTAAACACTCCGATTTACGAACTCCGGTCGGTCGTACTGAACAAAAATGAAATAATAAATGAACGATTGTTGTATTAAATCCTTTATTGGCGGCAGTCTTGGCGTATTTTAGTCAATTTTTCCAGTGTAAAAATGAAGCTTAGAGAACTCTTTCAAAGCGCACAACGTTTGACGTGACGTCTTTAAATTGTTTTCAAGGTGGAATCCAAACGCTAATTCAAAAAATATATAATAATAAAATAAAAGATGCAATTTAGTACTGTAGCTATATGATTATTTTTTACATTCTAAATGAAATTATATGATACAATGAAGCATTTTTCAAAGCAAACAATATATGTTGCGTAAATAAAAAACAAACAAAACATATATTTTTTTAGTAAAAAAAATCGTCACTCATTTTCGTCAAAATGTAAGTAATTCGTAACAATAACTCGTTAGATCTCTAGCACCACAGAATCCTAGGAGTTTGAAATTAGGAAACGGTTGGAAAATATCACCTGCCTAGAACGTGTCATACATTTGATCAAGAACCAAGGCCAACATTACAGCACTACCAAATTAGAAGATACCATCAGTACCTACCGCGGGGGTGATCATTTGATATTTAAAAAACTAAGAACAATAAATCTTTGTGATGGTAATAATTGTACACATTCAAATCTTGACTCGACTTTCTTGTCAATCTTGAGGACCGCAAGGCAACCGAAACATAATAATAATAATAATAAATTCTCACAACATCTCAAACATTGTCTTGACCTCGTGGTCACTTAAAGCACTTGTGTTACGGACTCCAGACAATAAAAGAATTACAGATATATTTAAGACCCATATACAAAACAAACTCAAATATTAATTGCATCGAACAAAAATGTATAAAATAAAAAATAGATTGAGTTTAAAAGCCGTTTAGAAGTAATTTTAATATGAATATATATCCATTAATAAAAATATACACACCATTATTTTTTTTAATTGTTCGGCATCAAAATGTTGTAATGGAAATACTGTGACATAAGAACGGTATCGAAATATCATATTACAAATAAAATGGTTTTTTTAAAACTCAATTAGACGTAGACGATAAGGAACTAGCATCTCATGCAGGCGTAGTAATGCGGGCCGGATGAGCGCAGCTCGTATCTGCACTTGAGCCGATGAATAATTTCCTCTAACGCTGTTTGAAGACATTATAAATCTATCTAGGTTCCAGACATATGTTCTCAACTTCCATAATACGAATTATTTTATTATAGACTAATGACCCGCCCTGATTTCGCACTGATGTAATGAGTATTCGACAGTCCACAGTCAGTCCACTGCTTAACATAGAACTCCCCAAGAAAGGGGTAATTTTGCCCATAACTGCCGCGTTGGGCCAGCGTATTGGCAATTGCAGAACGCAGCTTTTGCAACGGGGATGCCCATCCCCGCTCTGTGCATTTGAGCTGCACTATTTTGATTAGATATACCGCCATCTGTCGTTTCTGGTACCATAGCCGCGTCTTTCAACACTTGGTACTGGGGGAGGTGCTATTCTACTCTACTGCCTCCATGCGTATAAAACATAACTCAAAAGTAACCAAAGTTCTAAAAGAACACAAACGTTAACTAATTATAGAATATATTTTAGAATTTTGATTGATGTTGCGTTACGTCGTTATTCTTGCAAGTTTTTGTAGAACTTTTTAAGGTGTACCACATTTTGATCATAATCTAGCAGCCCACTAAGGCTTCGAACGGGTGGATAATTGTTTTTAACATTAAAATTGGCTAAGATTGTCTCAACCTGACATAGTGTTCAAAGTGTTGTATCACGATCTAACCCAGAATCGAACATCTTACAGAAAGAAATGTCTTCTGTTCGAGTGTAGATAATACACTTTATAAGTCTTTAATTTTAACGTTATTTTACTGTTGATATTTTTTACTGTGTAGTGCCATTACATATATTGGGTGAATATATTTGTGTTAACAAAAGCAACCTTCACGCGGTCGATGCCGTCAACCCTAGCTAGTATAATAATTATGACTGTGTCCCATATAGCTCATTAAAGATTGATTAGAACATTTAAACCATATTGGAATTCTATAGTAGACCACAAAGCTTCATTTTGCATTCAAATATAGAGCCCTAAAGAGGATTATTGCAAGCTCTTTACTCATGTTTGAGCTGCTTAGTTTGTATCGTCGCGTCGCTTCATTGTCCACACGCCTTTGCGAACTATTCCGAGTATTTTTAATATCTCTTTAAATAAGTACCTACACCAACATGATTCCTTTTTGTAACGGGAACCACCAGAGCAGAATAGTACTGCCCTGTGCATTGTGCAAGGTGTCGTAAGACGCGACTAAGATACCGGTATTGAAACAGTATAGCCCAAATGTACAATGCAGAAATGGGCAGCAGAAGCTCCTTCGCTATGCGATTGTTATCTTGCATGTCCAGCGCAGTAATTAGAGGCGACAATCCCCTTTCCTTAGGGAGGCCTTTTACGGTGGCAGATGATGATGTTTATGAACGCCAATTTAACATCTTAACTGTAAAAATTTAATGATCGTAAAACAAAAAAAAATCTTGTAATATGTTACCATACATGAGGTAGACCTCATAAAAAAGGTTGTATACATTGGTACCTCGCTATTACCAATTTTACCGCCATATAGCGGAGTTTTTTGTATGTTTTAAAATAAACTATGGTATGGTTGTTTTACATTACAACGTTTTTTTTGTTTTACTATCAATAATGTTTTAAAGTTAATTGGTGATCAACAACATCATCATTTACAGCCGTAAAAGGCCTCCCCAAGGAAAGGGGAATATTGTCCTTAATTGTGCAAGTGTGGTGGCAATTGCAGTGCATAGATTCGTGATAGGGCCGCTAATGCCCATTCCTGCCCTGTACATTTGGGCTGCTACACTGTTTCAATACCGGTATTTTACACGCCTCTTCTATTTTATGCCGGTATCCATTATAAGAAAGAATAATGCTGGTGTGCCTATATAGAGATATTAAAAAATACTTTGAAGTATTCGCAAAGGCGTGTGGCCAATGAAGCGACGCGACGATACGAACTAAGCAACTCATACATGAGTAAAACGCTTGCAATAATCCTCTCAGGGCTTTAAATTTGAATACAGAATAGAGCTTTGTGGTCTACCATAGAATTCAAATATGGTTTAATGTTCTGCTCAATCTTTAACAAGCACTATGAGATACATAGTTATAATTATAATAATAGCTAGGGTTAAAGACATCAACCGCCTGAAGGTCGCTTCTGTTAACACTACAAATATACTTTAATTATTTGATCTTGATCCTTTAAACAGACTTAATAATTCTGTCACATCCCTATCAGTTATCTGACAAAACAGCCCTCACATTTTCAGTAGAGAAGATGATTGGATTACAAGATATAGTCAGCGCATACTGCGTAGAAAGGAACGCAAACGTATAAAATTAAAAAAAACGGCGATGGTAATAATTGTTACTTTCAAATACTGACAACATCTTTTGTCAATTTTGAAAAAGTAACCGAAAAGTCAAACTAAAAATGTTACAAGTTAAATAACCATGTTTTAAAGCCGTTAAAAAGTAATTTTATTATAAGTAATGAACGCATGTATGTTAGAAAATATCTGTAAATAACTGGTATGTAAGTTAAAAAATATATATTTATATATTGTTATTGATTGTCATATTATGATTTATTATTACAAGAAATATAAATTTAAGAAGCTGACCATTCCCTATAAATACCATTTGAACTAAAAATAATAGTCATTACTGAATGCTTTCAAAACGTTTTCAGTGTAACTTAGACGATATTCAGCGCGTGTTCCCGCGGGAAATATGTGGGAACCAAAGCTTGCGCGTTCTTATAAATTGAATACCTCGACCGCTAAGCCAAGAAAATGGACCACAGTTTATCACTCGAAATCTAGTGTTTTTCTTGTTTACTTTCTTGTGTAGGTGTAGGCTCCGGTCTGGCGTTATCACTTGTTGAACTCTTTACGCAATTCCTATATAGATATTGTAAAGACGAAAGTTGTCTGTCTGTGCTTATCTGTTACTTTAGGGTTGAATCGCTAGGGATTTAGTTGAAGTTAAACATTAGTTGAAAATTGACCTAACTATACCTTTTTGTTTATAGTTAGTACATATATGAGTTATTTATTACATATTATAACTTCTATACTTATTTTGCCGTTATATACATTCAACTTATATGGTTTGACACAATGGAGATTATGATGGTGACAATACACATTTTAATGTGACTTCTATTATGAAAAAATAAGCAAAAACATCTTTTATATCTTTAAATCTTTATATAGAAAATTATTTGTCACGGAGTTTCTTCGGGATAAACTTCTTAACTACTGAACTGAATTTAATTCCGTTTTTACTTACTGTGTATAGTTTGATCTAATTTCAGTTATAGCATTGTTTATATCTCAATTTACTGTCGCAATATTTTTTTCATGACGGTTCGTACGGTCATATAGTGAAATAGTCATACGGTCAATAAAAATTAAAAGCTTCGATTAAGCAAATGAATAAATTATAGAGGTACTTAAACTACTTGTATAATAAAAGCGAGAATACTTTAAATACCTAAATTAATGCGGGTTCGAACAGTATCATAATTCAAGGATTTAAAACCGTGCAAGTAATAAATAATTTACGGCAAATGCCATCGTAAAACATGCTACCGGATGTCAGATATTCACAAACTGAAAACGTATACTCCGTTGGGACGATATATCGGGAATATATCCCAATCTTTAATACATGTCGATATTGAAATTTATCATCGAAGTTTGGCAAAATCCTGTGCTGGATTTAAAATTTCATGAATATTCACTGAGTTTCATCCGGCACCCTTTTCAACATGGACCATATTAAATGTAGGTTTTCGTTGAATTTGATTACAGTCACAAGTACATGTCGAATTGATTTTGCACTTGTGGCTCTGAAACATATTTCAGACGAGAATGTGTTACAATATATTATCTTCTTGAGACTAGACGAAATCAACGCCCCCATTGTTGCGTTTGTGTATTCGAACACTCGGAATCACAAAGGCTTAACCATTTTGTCACTTGTTACTTAATGTAAGCTGAACGACATTCTTTGACATCGCATTCTTTTTTTTTTAAACTCAATGTGAATACTATGTTGATTGTATAGTTTGTTCGTCGAGTTGTTAGACTCAGATGCAGCCGACTGATGGCGGTATATCCATCTGAAATAGATTTAATATGACAGAGCTAGGATTGGCAATAGCATTCCCGTCACGGAGCTTCACTCTGCAATTGCTACCACGTCTGCCTATCGTGACAATTATGGGAAAATACTATATATAACATTAGACTCCGGATATATTTTGTATGAATACATTGCCGCGCATTTGTAGGTTTTTGCTGTATGCTGTATCGTTACGTTATGTATGTTATCGTTATTCGCTGTATCATAAGACATTTAATGTAAACTTAATTTAAGATGTCTTACATTGGAATGAGTTAGAGATAGTTTAAATGTTTAGTTACTAAAATGTAAAATTTTAATCTGTGGAGAAATTTTTTTTTCCTAAAACTAACATATGACGAATACGAATCGGATTTGGCTATTTTTTATTGAAATTTTCTTTACAGGAGTTTATTACGATCCATTATTATGTTTAGCAAACTTTTATTGTTTACAATCAAAATGTTGAACACAAAAACTTTGGAAATACGTTCATGTTTTCTCGTAGATACAAATGATTATGGTTCCATCGTTCGCTATCTTAAGGTCTTTCCTGGTAAAATGTAGGGATTATTATTTGTCTATTGGATTTCCTCATTACGGTTTTTATCAAACAGAGAAAAACACAATGGAGATATATGAAGAACATTTTGACTATTGTTTACTAGCAATGATCTTGGAATCAGATAATTATATTCCCCGTTAGTGCCAGAGTAACATACACTGGAATTTCTGCCAATGTTGTACGTTTGTAGTAATATTTTATTTTAATACGACAAAGATTATGAAGGTTACAATTTCTAAAGTAAATCGTATTTTATTGTTTTTGCTGACCGCTGTACGGTCTACAAATTTTAATGGATTTTTTTTTAATTTCAATGGAGTTCTAAATTTCTGTCCATATTTAAAACTACACTTAATGTATATTTAAATAAATATCATTGGGGGACATTATAATAAAAAAATATAAATGGCTCATATAATTTTTTATATTATGTCTATATTCATCTCATCATTGTGTCTACGATGTTCATGAAAAATAAATAAAAAAAAGAAGGAACATTTTCTTTTTCATCTAAAGAAACTGTTCCCTTATTATATTACTAGGAGCACCTCCGGGTTTCACTCGCGTGAAGTTGAAGAACAGTTAAGCTTTTATTGTATAGGCTATACAATAACAGTGGAGCATTGATAATACTAGGTTATATATGATATATATATATGCAAGTATATTACTGACTGGAAATACTTTATGTACATGATAAAGATTTGGTTAAAATTCGGAATATTATTTATTTTTCATACCTTTTCTGGAAAACTTACTAAAAACAATGAATTGTCTATTCTGTTGCAGACTCAATGAAAAAATGGAAAATGTTATCCTTTTTATATTACACAGGTGACAAATAAGTATGAGGCCTGCTTAAGGTCGTTGGTTACCGCGGCCTATGGACGTCTACAACACCGAGACGTGTGTATAATACATGTTGACGATCCTGTAAAAACATCTTTACTCCCTTTTTAATAACCCCATGCTACAGTCCTTTATAAAAATCTCCGTAGAGCAGCCAGGCATTCCACCACCTTAGCATACGCGGGAGGAAATGCCTCTGAAACTGTTAAAATTAACATAAATAATCAAATATCTCTCTAAAAAACACTAACGTACTAATTCATTTCAAACTGTAAAGTGAACTAGCACGGAAATGTTTTAGACGAAAGTTACAGAACTTGCAAGGCTCCCGACCCTTTACACCCCATAGACCTTCTCAAAGAGCATGCAACTTTATCATAACTTATCTCTTTA
This sequence comes from Heortia vitessoides, assembly GCA_020976665.1. NCBI lineage: Eukaryota > Metazoa > Arthropoda > Insecta > Lepidoptera > Crambidae > Heortia > Heortia vitessoides. Next base: position 10,526,772 of record JACJUM010002929.1, read on the forward strand.
ATTATTTTAGTGTCATATAACGAGGTCACTCACTAGTGTACTTGATGCCTCATAGGACTCATGTACAACCAATCCAAACAAAAATCCTGAATAATTATTTCTTAAATCTAGCAATTAAGTAATAAAATATAAACGTATATAACATGCATGAATATGTATAAACATAAATTAATATACAATAAATAAGTTTTAAAATATACGTCGAAAACAACTAAAGCTTTGGACTTATAAGTCATAGTTATATTCAAAGCTAAATGGTTATCACTGAAAGGATTTTAGGTGTTACAGTATTCTTTTTTATGCGAAATTACATGAATATCTTAAATTTCATAAACGCGTCTAATTAATACCATATTTACCATGATAATCGCATCTGTTTTCAAAACCCTTTGTTTGTAATGTTTCGTATCCCAAAAAAAAGTTCATGTAGAAACCTTACTCGTTTGTTAAAATCTCTTTTTTCCGGAGCTCGTGGAGGTGTCAAATTTAAATTTAAACTAAATACCTACTCCGGTCAACAAACCCTTGTAGTTAAGAAGCTGTAAAAAATACACTTTTAGTATCGGACATACTTAGTGTCTCAACTTTCAGGTGAGCAAAAATACAAATGTGGTACCGCATATTTTAACATTTATAATTATTGTTGAATTGCATAGGCGGAGTAGAAAAGTACCAGGTGTAGGAGCCGACTATGGTAACCGACAGATGTTAGTATATCCATCCAAAATAGCGTAGTTTAAATACTACAAGGTGGGCAGCGGCTTCCTTGTCGCGAAGCTGTGCTTTACGATTGCCACAACGCCAGCCCAGTGCCGTAATTATAGGCTAAAATCCCCCTACCTTGAGGAGGCCTATGTCTAGCAGTGGACTTTCTATGATGAACCGATAAATGACATTAAAACATTAGAGTACTTCCCATAAAAAAACTGGTTCCAAAAGATGCCAAATCGTAGTTAAATCATAAAAAACAAATTTCTGACACTCTATTCCCATGACTAGCAAATCATATATCTTAATTTTCAGAAAATTTCGGCACATTAGTCTCACTTGCACTTTTTGAGTTTTACGAATTGAAATCCAATATCATTTTAATGGCCATTTTCAATAAAAATACATGATTAACGTTATGCTAAATATTGCCCAAATATAATAACTACCTATTTAACGTAATAATAATTATTTGTGTAAACTTTTGTACGAAAAAAGTTTCGCTTTTCCTGTAATATTTTAGCTCTTTATTCAAACATTTGATTAAGACCTCAAATAATACCATAAAAACGATAACTTTGTAACTAAATGTAGAGCTTATAAAAAAACTTCTCTCTGGTAGCTCCTTCTGTAAACATCAGATATAACTACTCTCGATCGATGTAATAAGAGCCCAAGGCATTTACAGCAAATACAATAGATCTATGTTACTCGTACATTATTAGCATGAGTACGACATACGCCAAGCTCGGTCGATTCATTGCCTAGCACTTTCCTTCATTATCTTTCCTTTCCTTCATCATCATTAAGACACTCTCACACGTATGGAAATATATATATTAATAAAGACTATCATAAATCGCGGAAATTACGAAGAAATAAGGCAATAATTGCCGCAGTGGGCTGCCATGGTAGCTGTTAAATTTCAACTACGCTGTTTCAGGTGAATGTACCGCCATCTATCGGTTTCGGTACTTCAATCGATTCTTCCGAAATCTGGAATAAATGAAGGTACTATTTTACTCTGCTAGTGCCACACGGCTTATGTAACACCATATATTTAAAAAATACTAAGTTAATTTTTTATGTTACGAAGTCTACCAACAAGTATGCTTGATTATAAACGTGACAGCAGCCGTTTCGTGTCGTTACTCGGGTCGACATAAAAATATTACTAATGTCGCCAACTTGTGAACTAAAGATAAAATATAACATATACTCAGTAATTTTAGTGTCTCTCCCTCACCCTTCAACAACTGTTTCTACACGTAGATAATTTGATTAAGCTTATCCTAACAACGTGCTGAATCAACTCAGGGCAGACATTACTATGATAGAGGAGAGCAGAATTAATTGTGATAACATAACCGATTTATTGGCTACTTACCGCACTCTCCCCATACGATTTTCCGGTATTCTTAGTTGTGCAATACAGTTATTGTTTCTTGTATTTCTCAGAAATATGTTCCTGCCGTGAATACAGTTGGATTTCTTTTATTACTTTTTCTTAGAAGCAGAATTATAAATACTGCCAAATGGGTAGGAAAAATACGGTAATATAAGCTTTACTATCCCAAGGTAATTTCAATGAGTATTAATAAAAAATAATATATATATTGTATACTATTAATTGCCTTACAAAACAACTCTATGAGTAAAGTGATTTTCCTAAAGTATGGCATAGTAATAACCTAAACTCCCAGAAGAAACACAGTTTTCTTTTAATCCCAGGAATACAAGAGCTCCCGGGGGATGCGATATCAAATGAAATCCCCGGGACAATGAAATGAAATACACTCAGGCGAAACCCTAAGCGAAAAATCAGTCGCATTAACAGTTCTTCATGAATTATCAAATCCTAAAATCCGACTTTCACAAAACGAATTTAAAAGATAACCCATTTCATACCACAGAACCCACAAACCAACAATGCACGACGCCGTCAGAACGAATAAACACTAACAGCCAACCAACTGAGACATGCGGCAAGATCTGCTGAAGCGTACTTTTGTTCCAAACAAGCTAAATATGACAAGCGAAAAGTAACTTATACATTTAGAGGCCAGGACACAGTTTCGGTATCACGATAGGCATCTAAGCCGAGTTCGAATTTGGAACTGCTGACGCGACGAAAATGTTTGAAAATGGGTCTCCAATAACAGTTAGCATTCGCAAATTTTGGCGGGAGCACTTTGAGAAATTGTTAACTGATTGCCATCTGTTTACTCTTACGTGACCCGTTTGCAGAACGGTTAGATGTCTCGACTTGAATTTAAAGTTTGACATTGATAACAGAAAAAACGAGGGGCATCTCTACCATTAGTAGGTAACGGACTGGTAATAAAATGGAAAATAAATGATAATATACTTCTTATACGTCACTTCACAGATATTTTATGTTTTACCGAGTATATTTATCCCAAAAAGTATTTCGTTCTTACCTTCGTAAATATGGCAATATTTTGAAGTGTGATCAGACGACCATAGACACATTTACTCGTTACTGTTGATATATAATATTACTGGCAGAAACGTTTTTCTAGGATTTCTTACTTTAGTTACAGAGAAAATAAAGTGGTGTAACTCAATGCTTACTTAGGTTGCTTTCAATTATTTTCTTAGAAAAGAAGTGTCAATGCTCTGGCTGCTTTATTCTTAGTACAATAATATCGTTTATAATAAATGTTTACAATAATTTCATTTACTTTTGTCTCTAAGCAAATTAACGCGCTTATATTATTTAATCAAATTAGAATTTGCAAGCTCATTCCTAAAAAGTTACAGGAACGCAATTTGGATTATCTAAATTCGGAATTCTAAAAGAGTCTTACTTTACTTTTTATTCAGAGCAGGGATAAGTCCGTGTATGTTGAAATTGGACCCGAAATGAGAGATATAACAAACAATATTGAAACTCCTAGAGCCAAACGTAGATTTACTAAAACCGCGTGATATATTGCCCAAGCCAAGACAAACAAGTTTTTCAAACCATGAATAAATATTAGGCACAGCTCACGATGAGATAGATATATTTGCGTAGGTGAGATTGAGTCTCAGGCCTTCTAGCATTCTCTTTGCCTTTATTACAAAAACTAGTTTAAAGTACGCAAACATTTTGGCATTTATGGAGTATATTTTAGAATATGATTTATGAAAATGTGTATTTACACCCCCTGGAGTTTGATTTGGCAAGTTGCTGTTTATTCGGTAAGTAACATTTATAAATGTATCATTTTCTGATTATAGAACAAGATTTTAGGATTACAATATTTCTAGAAAGGAGTAAATTATACTGGATTTAACTAAACGCCTTATTATATTTTATAGTGTACTTAACACTCAATTTATTTCTAATGTCAAGGGAGGTTGTATTATAATAATTGACTTTTTCCATAGAAGATAATCAGGTCTAATTAGATTATAATTGAACTCCTAGTTAGGTCATTGAACACTCAATACTACCTTTTTAATTCTAAAAACACAGAGTATTAGACCCATGAAGCTAAACACTGCTTGCATATAAATAAACACTGTTCAATAGCTTAACCAGAGCGTCTTGATGGCAATAAAATCTTACGACCCTTATATTTATTAGTCCCGGACATGTTTACGTGCGTTTTCATACAAAAAATATTTCCTATAGATTCCTTAGGGGTTCCTCCTTTCAACATACAATCGTAACCGAGGAAATATTGGATACAGGAAAATGAAATGGAAATGTGTTTTGGAAATGTGTTTGAATGGAGTTTTTAAAACAACAAAACTGCGACAGTTAAATGAAGCTCTTTTTTATTACTTATACACTATATAATACTGTAAACAGCAATAACCAAAAACAAATTCTTATTAGGCGAATTAATAAAATCACTACTTGTAATAAAACTAATATTTTAACAGCCGTGAGGTACCGGCAGTGTAGAAAAGTACCTCCCTCTGTAGTTGGTGTCGTAAGTGGTGAGTAATGTACCTGAACCGACAGATTGCGTTATATTCATCCGAGATAGTGTAGCTCAAATGCACAGTGTGGGGATGGGCAGCAGCATCCCTTTTGCGAAAGTTGCGCTCTGCGATTGCCAACACGCTTGCCAAGCGCGCCAATTATGGGCAAATTTCCTCCTTTCTTGGGGAGGCCTATGTCCAGCAGTGGACTCCCAATGGCTGTAATGATGATGAAAGGCTTAAAAACGTTATATTTAATTTCAAATTTTTTGTATGACGTTTTGGTTAGCATACGGCAAAAAAGGTGCCGTAAAATATAGGTTTTATTTAAAAATAAAAGGGTCATCACCCTTTGCTTTTTTATTGTTAATCATAGAAGATTTAATATATCTCGTATAGTTTCGGAACAACCAAATAAATATATATATATATACAAATAGCATGTATATGGTAATGATCAACGAATATCTTTATTACACAAACTTTGGCTACAACAACAAAAACATTTTCTCTGCCAAAAATGGCAGAACTTCGGGTATCCAAGGAATATTACTCCCAATGGTGTAAAACTAACTAAAATAACTTGCTGACTTTTTACACAAACGCTTTCACATTAAACTTTGTTGTTTGATACGTCATTTGAACTTTTTAAAGCTAAGTGAAAAGTTTAATTTCAGCTTTAATATTTTGCAACACCTTTAATCAATGAAATGTTTGTTTGTTTTCTTTTTTATTTAAGACACGAATTTTATATTTAGGACGAGATTGACGATGGGCCACAGCTTGACATAGGCAATACCAAGAGATTGATATTTTGGTGGATTTTGCCCATAATTGCCACTGCTGAGATTGCCACTGAAGAGACGTATTGGAACAGCTCATGTCAAGCAAACTGCTACTTACCCTTATCTTGTTAGGTTTGTGCTACCGCTTTTTGTGTTTGTGCCGACATTAAGTTGCTTCTGGTCCTCCAGCCGCCTTTTACGGCATCTAGCATATAAAAGCCAATACCGACGAGTCATTTGGTAGTTCCCTTTCTTGTGCGCGTGTCTGAGTGTTAAATATGCATTAATGTGTTAGTAATTTGTTTGTTGTCTCACATCCCAAACACACAAGTAGTTTAAGCTACTTGTTTTTTGTAAATAATAGAATAAGGTTCTTATATATTCTGTTGGTAATATAAACACTAAATATAAAAAGACTGAAACATATTGTGTAATGAATGCCCTTGTAGGCCTTAATTACACAATATTTTTCAGTCTCATACTTAAGTTACATAAAAATAAATAAACAGCGTCTGATTGCACATAAGTAGCAAATTATCAACATAATTGCACTTTCAGCCTTAATTAAAACAAGTTTAGTACAGCTTCCGCAACATTAATTAACATATTTACACGTTAAACAAAGAAGTTTATGTGCTTACATATACTTTGGACTGGCCTTCACCTAATTATCATATAAAGGTAGCGCTTAATCTAATAATATGTCGAATTAACTACATACGAGAGTTGTCCGGCGAGTGCACGAGTTAATTATATTACCTATGTGCAGTTCCGTAGGCGAACCGAAGGAAAATAAAGTAATTCACAAGAAATGTTTTGGCATTTCGAAGGTAAAGCATAATAACAAATGCTATCATAACAATAAAACCTTCTTGGTTGTGAAGCACGTACAAGGGGAGACGAATGATTTGAATAATTGAAAAGAATCCGAGATAGAATTCAAAATATACACCATTTATATTTAATACGAAAATAAGCGCATTTTTAAGTACATTTCCGGAGCTACTATAAGCTTTAAAAATAATCTTACTCTCAATGTATTTCTTTTCTATTTATTTAGTAGTATAACTAAATATTGAAAAGATCAATACTTCTACTAAATCAAAGGAACAAATGGGTATCAATGGACACTCCAGCGGAAAATAGAGTATTTGTATTATTATTTCGTATCTGTATTATGTTAACTTGAGATGATGAAGAATGCCTTGAGTTTTTTTGTTCTTTTTATTTCATGGTTTTGTCTATAATTCCTACGCTGGATAAACGTAATAGCAATTGCAAAGTCCATTCATTGTCTATCCCCATCTTGTATCATTAAAATAAACTACGCTATTTAGGATATAAACATCGCCATTTATTTATCTATAAGTTTTTTTTACATAAGAACTATTATTTTAAGGACGAGCGTTGTCTAAAACACAGCTTAAATTAGCTTAAAATGAGGCACTGGTCACTTTATGTATGTAAATTATCATATTAATGAAAAATTTTCTATTTCATTTCGATCTATCAATTCAAGTACGGTACAGGAGGTACTGTTCTAATCAGCCATTCCATACACCAGTATATATATCGTTATTACCTAAAACCAAAATACCTCGCTTAGTTAACACAATAGCTAAAGATAACCAGCCCGATGTTTACAAATTACACGGGCAACATTGACCCACACGCGGTGTATAACATACAGCATTAACGTTGCGTGGAGCAGAAACCGTGTGCATTAAATTTGGGTCGGCATGTTTGCTTTCAAACTTGAACTAACTCCACAGTATGATTAGGTTTGCACGGAAATTTTACTAACTGGCTTATAAATCCCACATCCGTTTTTAGAGTTTGTTTCATACAGTGTAATTGAGCTCTCTTTTGATATTGTAAAAATTCTACTAACAGACCCTAAAGAGAAGTGTTGAAATAAAGAAGAGAGTAAATGAAAGGGAAGAATTGCTCACAGAAGCCTTGTTGACAGTCCAGCACATTGATATTGACGAATCTTAAATACCTGATGTACCATCACTTCCTAAACCTAGAAGTGTTTCAAATGTAATCCAAAATCTAAAATAATGACTCCTTTAGAAGAAATACTTTATTTTCAACACTTTATATGAGGTCGTCTGCATTGGTAGCTCATTCCCACCTATTTTTACCGCCTGATAGCAGTTTTCGCATTGCTGTGTTTAGGGTTGATGTGTAAGAGAGACAGTGAAATTACTGGGTAATGTAACATGGTATCTTTAAAACTACTGATACCATATGTCGTGCCGTATAGAATCAGTAGTTTTAAGGATAAACAGAAATTTATTTATTTGTTACAGATACAAAATTTTGGTCAACGTCACGTTGTCTCTTAATGTACTCAAAAAATTTTTGTTTAAAAAACTAAGAAACACGATTTTAAAATACATAAATACTTTTTATAATATAGTGAAAATAATGATAAACAAAAAATAATAAATTATTCTGAACAAAGCGAGGGGTGCGTGGACCAAGCGGATTGTTATAAAAAATATTTTTTACTTTTGAGTTGATATTTTGAAAGCGTGTTTTTGGTTCTTTAAATCATATTATTTTTTACTTTTTAATTCAATTTATTGTTAAATAATATTAACTAGATGAGTACCTCAGCTAGAAATTAGGTAGACGGTACGCATGCGCAGGCTGCGTGGTCTCACTTGCACTTACACAGAGAAATTTCGTTCATCCTGAGGATCCCGATCAGGAGATTAAGATAATTTTATCGAAATATTTTTTGCCTAATCTTATCAAAATACTCATGACATGTCTAGTGTTAAGTTACAACTAAATCTCTATGTCCAAAGTCCGTCAAAAACGTCTTCGAATATTTCCGTAATTATATATACATAATTATACTAATAATAATACATACATACAACTGAAGACAAGCATGTAATAAATTCACACACGTCTCTTACTTTGACCTGACTCTGAGATAAATCGCTTTAAACACTTACGTTATGGATATCAGACAAACGAAAAATTACAAATATAATACAAATATTTTTTTTTTAACTAGACACAGCCAAAATTGTTATTCATCACCATAAATGCTTGTCCTGCGTGAGGACCGAACCCTAGGCGCACAAGCTAGGATCGCTGCCATCTGCGCCATCGCACCATCAATTTACAACAAACCGGGCTTTAAACTTTTGCATTTTCACATAGAAAATTTGTCTATTTAGAATCTGCAATACGGAATCAATATATATCTAAAGTTACTCTTTTATTATTAAATTTGAGCTTCTAGGAGTTTTTTTCCTCTTATCCTACCATTTCAGTTTTTGCAGTTAGTTACGAAAATTTCTCATGTAAGGACACAATTGTAAAAATTTGTTCACCTTGTAGAAATAGTAATTATTCGATGAATTGCAAACATTAAATAATTTTAACTACATCTTAAGGAATGGTCTGACTTCGAGATAAAACACTTAATACAAATGTATTCCGGACATCAAACAACAGAGGAATCACAAATATGATGTAAGTAAATACATACATTGATACTACTTAAATATATATATCATATAATCATCATCATCATTACAGCGATTGGAAGCCCACTGTTGGACATAGGTCTCCCCAAGAAAAGGGGAATTTTGCCCATAATTGCCGCGCTACGCAAGCGTGTTGCCAATCGCAGAGTAAAGCTTTCACGACGGGAATTCTGCTGCCCATCCACATCATATGGATTAGAGCTACACTGTTTCGGATGAGTTTACCGCCATTTGTCGGAGCCGATTAAGGTACCAGACCTTAACCGGCTCTTACGCCATCTGGTACAATGTTGCTATACATACATACATCACATCTGTGTCCCATCGGAGTAGGGAGATACAATGGAACAAGTGGAGTTGTTACAATCTGGGCTTACCTCTTTTAGTACCCTTACTCGCATTAGTCCTTTCATACACGCTCATTTATTTTTCGTGGCCCTTCTTTAATACCTCTTCTGCCTGGTTAAGATATGTTCGCCTCGGTCGTCCTATACCAAGTCTTTACCTTTACCATTTACTTCCGATCTATTTTTTTGTGCAGTCATTCTACTTACATCAATCCTTTCTTCATGTCTAAACCATCTTAACATTCTTTTCTCTTTTATTGTCACATCATCTTCTATACCATACCGATCTCTTATCACACTATTCTTTAATCAATCTCTCAAACTGCATTCATTGCTTCTTCTGCCATACCCAACATTCACTACTATATATCAGTTATACTCAAACATATGTTGCTATATTATAATAAAATGAGACCTCGACAAACAATTTAAACAATGAAAGCAAGATTTGTATTTGTGATGAAATTAAAAAATTAAAGTTACTGTTTTAAAATTTCTTTCATTATTATAAAACTATATTACAGCTAGTAACTAGTAGTAAACTACTATTAAAACCGCGAGTTGCTGCATGTTACAAATTGAGTACGAACAAACATCAATAGACAAATCACAATTCCAGCATGTAGTTGCAACGAGTTTATAATCACCTCATCAATAATGGGAACATCAGAATAATAAACATCTCGTCAAATTAAGCCCGCTTGTTAGTACCGCGTATGCAGAATGGAAATATAGGATTTCTAAACGGCTGGAAGCATATTACTCGCCCAACACTGCTCAACACGGGAGTGTTTTGGCATTAATGTTGGATTGCACCACACGGCACGTGCATTAAATTTAGGTTGGATATTTGCCGCTCATTTCTGGATGGACTAGCTAAGCAATCGCACTATTTAAGTAATATTAAATAATGCGATTGCCACAGTTTTCACTCTCTCTAATTAATTGACGGTTAGTATATTTTTAGCATATATAAAAATGTTACCTTGGTATGTGTATGCTTCAAAAAAAGCTTAATTTTTGGGACGACATACAAATTACTCAGAACCACAATAAAATATCTTTTCCAACAGTCATTACTTATATATTGGTTTTGTATACGATTTTGTTTAATATAGTAAAGAGAAATTAAGTACACCAAAATTTGAAAATTTAAACATCTTTGGAACATGTGATTTGTTTTGTTCCTCATTTTTTAGCCATGCAATTATAATGGCGTAATAAAGGGGGAGTTTTGCCCAAAATTGCCGCGCTGGGCAAGCGTGTTGACAATTGCAGAGCGTAACTTTCAACGGGGTTACTGTTGCCTATCCCCATCTTGTGAATTTTGGCTGCACTATTTTTAATGTATATACCGCCATCTGTTGGTTCTGGTACCTTAGTCGCTTCTTACCATACCTGGTACAGAGCGAGATACTATTTTACTCTGCTGGTACCCCTAGCCGAAATAAGAGCAATTTAATTATCACTACGGTAATTCGCATTTAATTTACGAGCACTTCAACACATCTAAACATTCCAACAAACAATAAAAATGACACAAACAACTATGATAAAAATGTGTGTCAACTCGGCGCGAAGGCCAAAACTACTCGAAAGCAATGAATTCAGGCATTATACACTCTTTATTGTTTGTTTACGGCTGAAACAGAGAGAGGCGTCCCTGAGGGCGTCTATTCCCAAACATTTTTTGTGAGGAACCAACGATAACATAGGTAGGGTAATGGAGGAAAAGGGCCACATAAAAATTTACTGTTATCAAGATTGCCGAGTTGACTACGATGAATGGGTAATGAATTGATTTTGATAGACAAAAAACGCTGGAAATTTTACAATGTAACGGAGTTCGAGAAAAGACGAAGTATTGTAAATTATAAGCTTGTAAATAAAATTTGTAGATATACGAAAAATAATAAATGAATACCTTCTTTCTAAGTAAAAGTCATCTAAGTCAGCTGAGTCGTAGGAAGTCTAATATTTATAATGACGACGAATGACGAAGTATGATATAAAACCAATTACCTGTTTTCATCTATGCAACAAGTAAATTACTAACAGTGCCCCGTGGTTTCGCCCGCGTTAAATTGTATAAATTTCATAATAACTTTCCACTCCCCTTTTACCCCCCCCCCCTCCCCCTTAAAGGATTATTTACAAAATATATTTTACACGTATTTCACAACTTTCAATGAATAAATTTCAAACTGATTTTGGAATAATTACAAAAACAGAACAATACATTTTTAAAAATCATATTCCATTATCCTAATACTCCACTACGTAATAAAATGAATCTCTGTGCCAAATTTTATTATAGTTTAGTGTATAATTGTGTCAGCATAGTTGTGGCCCTGCATTGATATGGCAATCATTTAGTCAGCTACTTCTTTTATACATTATAAATATTTCTACGAATGTTGAAATATCAAGAATAAAATTTTAAAAATGTCTTGTCTTAAATTCTGTTGAATGTATAAATACACCCTTTCGCTGACTCCCAGTACTTTCCGCTCACCAACTTCGAGTTTGTATGAGAGGTAAGATTATAATACAGAATAATAAAATCATGACAGTAAACATTAAGATCTTGCATCTGTGAGGCTTGCATGGACCCGAAGCCTTTGAGATTACGCAGAATTTTATTTTAATAAATAGAGAGACGACACCTTAATGATGCAAGAATTGTTGCAAAATGTAAAGAACCAAATTTAGTCGTATACGCAATGACTTGTGAGATAAAACACGAAATGAGACACGTTAACAGACCCTAACAATCCTAAAATGGTATCCATCGTATTTTGTACTCATCCCTTAATCTGTTCGCTTTTTGTTTCGTAATAACAAATGCAAACTCGAACAATTTTAAAACGTTGAGCTGCCGGGTCACGTAGAGAGGCGTAAACAGATGGTTGCCAGTTTACGATTCGTGAACACTTCGAGAATTTCCCAAATGTTTACGGTTACTCGTTCTCCGTTTAAAATATTCCTCGAACGTCAGCAGTTCCAAATTCGAACTAGATTGTTTGGCAGTAACAATAATATGGAACTTCTCTTTGTCTTCTATTCTGGACAGTATTCCTTTGTTTCGCTTACAAATTCTATCATTGGAACGCTTTTGAATATAAAAAGTAAACAATAACCGATCGTTCAGTGTCTAAAGAGAATTGCTTAGAAGTTTATTATTACTAATAATAATCAAAAACAGGAAAAGATGTATTAATATGTTCCACTTGAGGTATGAATCCAAGGTCTGAGATGATATAAGCTTTTAGAAAACATGGTAGTTATGAATGTTTTAAAAAAACAGTAGTCTTTTCGAATAATATACACATTTAATTCGAAAAGGCTACTGTTTTCAGTTTTCTGTTACTGTTTTTATTGTTAGTCATAATAAAACTACTAGTAACTTTTTTATTTATTGTTTATCGTTTCAGATACCTTGCAACCGCAACCGTTCTTAGCAACTTGAGAATGGATTTTATTTAATATGAGTATTTAGATGATATAATGATAGGTTGATTTTTATCTTAAAATAAGTAATTTTATTATAAGAAGTGAACGCATTAATCATAGAAAATATTATGTGCTAGTTATTAATATACAAATTTATTGCTTCTCTTCTTAAAGTAATAAAGCGAATAATTTTACAAAATAATACCTAAATACCTACGAAGTATATTTATGGTGGACCGTATATAAAGTATACTACACGAAAAGCAGAATTTGCACTCACGAGATGAAATATTTTCCTCAATATATCACAGAGGAGGTGGAGATAAGTAGCCATTCAACGCACCCGATTTTATAAAGATTTTCAGTTGCTAATGCAAGCGTTACACCTAAATCTTATGTTGATATATTGAAAGTTACTAGACTTTTAATATTTATTTATTTTTTATTTATTTAACTTTATTGCACAAAATGTTACAAAATGTACAAATGGCGGACTTAATGCCAGATGGCATTATCTCCCAGTCAACCATTACACAAAACTGAAAAAAAAAATATATGAAATGAAAAATATATGTATATCTATATATATATATATATAGTGGTGCAGGCAATATAAATA
>JACJUM010002929.1:10540534-10552460 GCA_020976665.1 Heortia vitessoides
ATGCATATAAATACATAAAATAACGTACATCATGATGCAAACGTTTTTCTGTTATTTATTTTATGTTTAGTATAACATTTGTTTATACAGTAAGTGATACAGTAAATGCAAGTCAATAAATTGTTTTTCTTTTTTAAATACAGCTTTGCGAAAAAAATATTAAATTAAAATGGTACCGAATAACGTAACATCTCTCTCAATCTAGAAAGTTTAATTTGGTACTCTAAATTTTTTTGCATGTATCTTATAAAGAAATATAGAAAGTGCAATAAAATTTGACTGCAACGAGCCCTGACTTGAAAGAACAGATAATTTTATAAGAAATATTTATACAAGTATCTACCTTGAGATTGAGTACGAACCTAGTTTAATATGAAATTAGTATATTAGTCGATTACATATCAAATCAGGTTTAGATTTTAACCATCCAATAACACATTAACGAAGATTAGCTTAAGGTATGTGTGATTCAAGTCGCGTAATGGCATGTGAGAATGCAGGTAATACGAATAAATCAAAAGATAGAATATAGGAAGTCCTCTGAAGTGAGTTTACGCGCATTCGAAACATAGTAATATATGTATGTATTGTATAATATATGTGTGGTACCTATTAGCAGAGTCAAATAGTACCTTGTACCAGGTGTCGTGAGAGGCAAATCAGGTACCCAAACCGACAGATAATGATATATCAGCCCAAAACAGTTCAAGTGCAGGGATGGGCAATAACACTCCAGTCGCGAAGCCATGCTCTGCGACGCTTAACCAGCGTGAGAATTGTAGGCAAATTCTCCCTTTCTTGGAGAAGCCTGCGTCCAGCTGTGAGGATTATGTGAATGCTATTATGATACCGGTATTTCCGTGAGGTATCGGTAGAATAGTACCTCTCCATCCATAGGTGGTGGTATATTTATCTGAAACAGTGTAGCTCAAATGCAGAGGGTGGGAAAGGGCAGCAGCATCCCCTTTGCGGAAGCTGCACTCTGTGACTGCGCTGGGTAAGCGTGTTGGCAACACACTTGTCCAGCGCCGCAATTATGGGCAAATTCCCCCTTTCTTGAGGAAGCCTGTGTCCAGCAGTGGACTTCTAATGACTGATATGATATGATACTTTTACTATTGTTACTTGTTTTGAACTTGTTATTTAACTGAATTGCGTACACTGATTTGTTTCGGAATAATGGTAGAGAAAACAGCATTTCCCTCTGCAACAGGTGTGGTAAAAGTCGAATGAGGTACCGCAACCGACAAATGGCAGTATATGCAAATTCGTTTGTATTCCAAACCCTGTTACGGAGTTACGCTTTTCCTCCACACTCAGCAGTATGATAATTATAGGCAACATTCCCTTTTTACTGGGGTCTCCTTAGTCCAACAGTCGACAATAGCTGATACGATATAACTATAGATGATGATACACTTACTTGTTGTATGGCGTACAAATAATTAAATAGATTAGTCTACTTTATTTATTTATAAAGGCGATGACAGTTAACCACACAAACGGTGGAAATCGCGTGACAGAATTAGTTCAGTTAACCATTTTGTTTTCTTAAGCGGCAGTAATATTCACAAACGCAAAGGTTAAGTAGACATAGTTTGACCTTCTAATCCCTTTGAATTATAAACAAAGGGAAAATAGAATAACATCATACAATTAGACACAATTTAGGTATATGTACATAAAGTTCACATTAAGTAGACCCTACGCCGAGGGCGAGTGAGAGGTGAGGAGTATGGCACCAGCAGAGTAGATTAATACCTCTATTTATACCAGGTGTCGTAAGAGGCGACTAAGGTACCAGAACCGACAGATAGCGTTATATCCATCCGTGGCAGTAGCTCAAATGTGACAGGGCGGGGATAGGCAGCAGCTGTCCTACTCTCTGCGATTGACATCACGCCTGCCCAGCACGGCAATTATGGGTAAACTCCCCTTTTTTGGCGAGGCCTATGTCCTAAGAAGATGAGACCCCCCGCAAAGGTCATTGGTACGTTACTCTCGCCTATTTTAGACATAAATAGCAATGTTTGCATTACTGTGATCCAGTTAGCAAGTAAGAGAAGCAGTGAAAATGCTATGATAATATCACACTATATCTTCAAGTCACAAGTTGTGCACAAGTATTACATCAGTGATTTCACGAGTGTCTATAGACTGCAGTTATTCTTACTATCACTCGGACTGTAAGCTTGATTGTCTACTTAGTCTTAAAAAAAATAAAGAAAGGATTTCTATTAAATATATAATACATGCGCCAATTATATATTAGTGTATATTTCGAATAATATCCGTAACTGCTTATAGAGCAAATTTTATAGGATTTAATACAATTCTAGTAATAGCATTTAAAATCGAATGCAATAAATTAGTCTCACTCATTAAAATTTAATTAATAATAATTAAATTTTAAAAACAAAATATATAAAAGAATAAGCTGACTGACTCATATATCAACGCAGAAACTAAACTATAAAGGTTGGAAACTTGTAATTTTACACAAGGGTTCCTCTTATAACGTAAACGACCACTTAGAAATTATTTTTTATTAAGTATTTATGTGTGAAATATTTTTCTCCCTTGAGGGGCTAAAAGGGGGGTGCATAGTTAGTGTAAAAGTTCTACAAGTTCTACAACACGGGTGAAACCGCAAAAATATAGCGCTGTTTTTGGCTTAAACCAACCAACATGTAACGAACGGAGTTTGACTATAAATGACTCAGATCACAATGACTGACGAGTTGTAATGACATTAATACGCAAACATGTCTATTACGGCTCGCTTACAGTGTTGCCAACATTATTATTTCATTCCCACTTTTGTTCAATGCAGACGCTGTCTCTGTGAAGTACGTGGCTTATTTATTATGTTACTAGCTGTGTCCGCGATTGCGTTCGCGTGGAATAGTTTTTTTTGTGCAATATTTTTTTACTTTAATTTTTATAAACTTTGAATTTCATGTTTATTTATATCGAATCAATGTCCTGAAATATAAGTATCAAGTTTCTAGCTCTAAATATAGCGATACCTCCGAACAACCTTTCATCTCCCTTTTCGTCCTCTTACAACCCGTTTTTCGAATAAAAAAAAAGTCTATATACTTTTTTAGGGTCTAAAAATTGTCTGTACCAAATTTCATCAAAATTGGTTAAGAGGATTAAGCGAGAAAGCGTAACAGACAGACAGAGTTACTTTCGCATTTATAACATTATTAGGGATGTAAGATTCTAACTAACTTTTGACTCTATGCAGTTGGTGTGATACAGAATATTTCAAAGTCATTCTTTGGTATTAAATTATATGCGTATATGCCGAATAGATAGAAATAATATTAACAAGTTACTCCAAAACTAGATTAACCCTATAGAAATCTGAGAACTTTGGCATTATGTATTATATTCTCCCAACTGTACATATCGATCCTTATATATATATTCCTCTTACAGAATCCAAATCTCATTCTGTGTGGTACTGGCAGAACACCTCAATCAGAAACATGTGCCGTAAGAGGCAACCGCTATGTTGCGGAATATGCTTTAAATTTTAAAGTAAAGTTTATACGTAAAGGCTTTGCTTTTTTTAAACTTTAAAAAGCCTTTACGTATGATAGACCTCATACAAAATTTTTCTGTATTGATACCTCGCTCTCACCGCCATACAGCAGCGTTCGCATTGTTGTACTTCTGGTTTGATTCTGGTCTATTACTGGGTAAAGTGATATAATATTTTCATATCACAAGGTTAACAATGCGCTAGTGATATACTTGTAGCATAAGGTCGAACAATCAATTATTAGACCTTATGCTACAGTAATATAAACTCTTTTTTATTGTTTATTATTTTCTAGTTTTTATTTGGTTAGCTATAAAAGCGTGTGTTTTTTGTTTTTATACTATTATTTAATATAATTAATTAATATTTTTTGTGGATATGTCACGTTGATATGTATTATTACTAATTGTTTCGGAATCTATCGATGAAATTGATTTCGCGCGCTAGCTCATGAATGTTGGCGGTCCTAACAAGGATAATTGAATTGTTTTATCGAATTATTGTATTGTCACTGGTCCCTGAAACGTATGCATAGTTTCAAATAGATTACACGTTTCGAAACAGGTGAAAATCGTATTTAAAGATTCCGTTACATACATGCATACAACTCGAGCTTATAAAAGCGTGTTATAAATGTAATATGCAATAGAACGACTAAGGTGCACTCACTTTTTCCCTCAACCACGCTTTGTGCTTTGACTGCCCAGCATGGCAAAAATTCCATAAAAGAAACCGCTAAATTCAAGCCATATGTATACCATCCTATCGGAAATATCTTAAGTCTGCGTCTAACAGTAAAAGTCCCATTGATGATATGATGGACATGGTTACATTATCTCTCTAATAAATGGTAAGAAACAAATACAATTACATAGAAAAAAAACAATACAATTCTCATTTCCCCAATAGGCTTTTGACCTTGGTGAAATGGGAGCGGCAACAGACTAAGTTTCGCTATCCGCAGACAAATGTTGCTGGCTCTCGCACTGAAAGTCTTTTCTACTCCTACATAATATTTATAACGAGTCAGTGTTTCTCATAAGCCATGGAGTGTTGGCGGAGTAGAATAGCACCTTTCTCTGTACTAGGTGTCATAAGAGGCGACTGAGATACCGGAACCAACAGATGGCGGTATACTCGAATCATCGTATCAATTAAAATCTAATTTCAAATAAAATTGTCAATAACGTTATAATATATCCCGTGAGATTGTGAACTGTCGAAATATTATGAAGTGTACATATTAATAAATTAACGCATTATTTAACGAACGTTAATTTGTTACGCATAACGAAACGCACCTAGCGCGCTGATTAGTTGAACTCACCTATCCTAACCTAACTTTATGGACACAGAACGGTCTACTGTAAGGTCGACCAATCAGGGACAGTCTTCGGACTGCTATCAATTGTAATATTGAGATTTAACAGTTTCACTTTGATAGATTACAATCTATTAATATTACGTTAAATATTAAAAAAAAATCAAAACATCTTATACATTGACCTGATTCCGTAATAAGTCTCTTAAAGCACTAATGTTACAGACATCAGACAGAAAAATTACAAATATACAACTTAAATACAAATATTTAACACTCAGACACAGAACAAATATAAATATCATCATATAATTATATGACCTGGTTGGGATCGAACCCACGACCTCCAGTGCACAAGACAGGATCACTATCATCTGCGCTATTGGGCCCGTCTTATAAAATATATATTTAGTATCCAGGCACACTACAAATACTCTTTTTACTATTATGACTGATAGTCACATTTCAATTCAGTTATCAAACAGCAATAACTTTTTAAAATTAGATTGCTGATATTTAAGACGCATCCATTAAGTTCCACCCATCTTAAAACTATCTACATCCATTTACAACTAAATTTACTGCAGTTTCGTTACGTAATCCACCAGATAAGATCCTGCAAGGGATGCTGTTTGCGTATGTGGAAGATAGCGATTCGTAAAATATCTACGAGAAAAAATTACAGTACCTACTTTTTCTAAGCCAACTAGCTGACCCAACAGACGTTGTCATGTCTTAAAGACGACTATTTAATTTAAATTGATATCATTAATCTATTACTATCATGATGGCGTAATCAAAGGAAATAGGGACACCTTTATATGTATAAATACAGATAAATATTCTTAATTTTTCTAATGTGCTGCGTATTTTTCGGTCTTTTATAAGAACCATCTCCTGACAATAACAACACACAAAAATTTGAAAAATAGGTCCAGCCGTTCACGCCTGATAGCGTGACTAAGGGAAACAGATATTCAATTTTATATATATAGATAACATACAGGGTATTTATTTAAACTAAATAAGTAGTAAATAATATATTTTATAGGCTATCGCTTATTAACTTTAAAGCTCTAGTCAACTGCATGAAATTATGATATCGCAATATGAAATTAATAATTTCGTGTATTAATTACATATTTAGTATGTGTAGGATTTAAATTAATTACTATTTTCAACTTGTAACTATATTAGTAGTATGTAAGTTACAATGTATTAACATTTAATACCATCACAATCTTAATTTAAAAATCGAGACATATCTATTTCTTATAAGTTTTAAAATTTAGTAAGTGGCTGTGAGGTACCGGCAGAGTAGAATAGTACCTCCCTCTGTAGCAGGTGTCGTAAGAGGGGACTAAGGTACTAGAACCGACAGATGGCGGTATATCCATCCGAGATAGTGTAGCTTATGATTCCCGGTCATCCCGGTCACGAATGCAGCGTTATGCGATTGCCAACACGCTTGCCCAGCGCGGCAATTATGGGCAAAACTCCCATTTTCTTAGAGAGGCCTGTCTAGCAGTGTACTTCCAATGGCTGTAATAATGATGATAAAAGTATTAGACTTTGATTTTTCTAATAAAACTACTCTTTTAAGGGGTTTAAAACGCGGTTTATTTAACTTTTTACGTTTTTAGTTCGACGCTTTGGTTTTAATAATCATAAAGGTAAATGTAAAAAATATTAACCTAATATTTTCTTTGAACATAACTTACAATATTCTTTATAACCTCAAACCTATCTCCACATATTGAGCATATCTCTTCATAAAATATACGCATTCTGTTTTCTGAAACGGAATTTTGGTACGCATAC
Source organism: Heortia vitessoides (assembly GCA_020976665.1). Classification (NCBI taxonomy): domain Eukaryota; kingdom Metazoa; phylum Arthropoda; class Insecta; order Lepidoptera; family Crambidae; genus Heortia; species Heortia vitessoides. The sequence continues at coordinate 10,547,230 of JACJUM010002929.1, forward strand.
CCGAAAATTTTCCTCTATTAGGAAATCTTTAGAATATTGTATCTTGTAGCTGTTATTCTCTGCAAAATTTTCTTTTTTTTTAGTTTACGTGGCGTATATATTTATGTATGATACATTTCATTTATTATTAATAAAAATATCGTCCTGAGAAGAAAATCCATATAAATAGAATCTTAGGTGTTGAACGATTAGGCGATATTGTGCGACCTTTTGACCTCAATCGATTTATTTCTCATCATTTAAATGTTGATTGCTGTCCCGGGTACTATTAATTTTGACTTCGAATACGATAACTCCTTTCCCATCCCCCTGTTATCCTAACCTCCCTTGCGACCTAGATGGCTGAGCAGCAGATTTTAAATATTGAAAGCCATTTTAAATTAGCGACTAAATTTTCACAATTTTTTAGTAAGCCTTGCATTTTTAAGGTATCAAGAGATATGTGTAGAAAATATCCTTTTTTAAAACTGTGCAGCAGGAAAGTTGGAAACTTTGAAACCCTAGCTTTTTATACTGTCAAAGTTGCCGGTGGGTAAAATAAGTTTGGAGCGTATGAGCCAGGGGCGCTCTCATGTAATTTCCTCTTTCATAAACATTCATTCCGCTTCCCCCGTGAACTGGCAGCACTGAGCGACCTCTGCCAAGGTGTTTGCGACCGTGTACACAATGGTTCTCGACCAAATTTTGGATGTAATCATTTGCTTTACTAATAATTGTTTATTACTTGACTTTATCCTCTGCTACGATATCTTTATGCCAATGAAGATAATATTTTCCTGTACTAATGTTCTTTACAATCGCAATAATTTTTTTTCGTTTAATTAAAATAAAAATAATGGCTCTTTTTGTGAAGCTTTGTTTAACATACGAGCTAAGCTGTTTCAGAGGTATTTTCGAGTAGATTAAGTATACGCGACGTTTTATACAACAACGTTATTTATAAAACTGTTTTCAGCACTTTTCATTATTTCTTGGCCCGTATAATATAAAATCACCACTCGCTGTTTTTTTCTTTACAATACTGCTAGGGACCCCTCCCTAGCAGTATTGTTAAGAGTAAGCTGAGTAAACGATGCAGGGTTAAGGAAAATGCTCATTTTTAACCTTTAACAAAGTATCAAAACGTAACTATGATAATATAAACTATCACTTATAGTTTTATTTATTGGCATTTGAATTTTTATTAGTAAGACTGTTAAGAACTTGTGAGTCTTTTTGATTGTGTGTGGCCTATAATGGACTACACTACTGAAAAAATTAGTCGAAAATTATTTGCATCTGTGGCCTCTTTGAGGCCCACCAAAAATGCTCATGCATAATCTATTCTTCTTCCCGTTCTTAATTTTGCATATGCCAGTTACCTTGACAGAGTCCCAACTTGAAAAGTTTCAGCGTCTCCAAAATGTCTGCATTAGATATATATCTACGCTTACGTAAATATAATCATCGTATCTGAATTTCGTGATAAGCTTAAATGGCTTCCTGTTCGACTTCGCAGGAATGCTCATTTACTTTCTTTACTCTACAAGGTGTTCATTTAAACCTCCTCTCCTTTTTGGGCGGTCGGTCTTCTTGGGCGACAGCCACGCTTAGCATTCCATAGCATTCTAAAGTAAATCGTTTACTTTAGAATGCTCGTTTACTTAAGACTTACTATCCTTCGAACAACATAGAAACTAATTCATATAACATAACTGCTTTTTACTAAATGCGTATGCCCGGTATACACAGAACATATAACAAAAACCATTGTTTTCTTTTTGTGTTTATTTGAGATAAAATCTGAAAAGGACCTATTTTGTTGAGGTTTTCACTATATAACAAAACTCTACGAGCAATAGAAGTGGAGCACCAATTAAAAAAGGTTACAACGGGCATAATTATACTTTCTGAGAGCTTTTGTTGCGTGCGCAGCGTAAACGGTTAAAGGTACGTAAAAGTTATGTAATAACGCAGACAAAGTCGAGGGTACAGCTAGTCACACATAAATACATATAACACCGAGACACAGAATAAACATAAATATATATCTTTTAAATAATTGTCATGGGTACAAATTGATACTTTTTACACGAGGTAGAGACCTCTTACAAAGGTGATTTGCATTGGTACTCACTCTCACCTATTTCTACTGCCAAATAGCAGTATTCGCATTGTTGTTCGATTTGAAGGGAGAGCGGAGCAGTGAAATTACTCGGTAATGTGATACAATACTTCAAGTTTGTGATATCCATGTGGTATTACGAGTGTTTATAGGCTGGTGTGACGCTTACTGTCGCGCGGGCTGTATGCCTGTTTGTCGACCTGGTTTAATCAAACAAAACAAGTCGTTTGTTTCTCAGTTGCCTCTTGCTGAAAAGCTAACAAGAACATAATAATCCCTTTATTAAAATTTAATTCACACAACACATACAGTATAAACGGTTAAAGGTACGCAAAAATAATATAATAACGCGGACAACGTTGCGGGGATAGCTAGTCACAAATATGACACTTAAATACATATAACACCGAGACACACAATAAACAAAAATATATATCTTATAGACATTTGGCGCACTAGATTGGACCACGAAGAAATGCGTCATCGGACCCGTCAAAAGTCAATAAATCAATTTTATACCACAGTTTTCTGTCGGTCATAGATTAGTTTTCATGTATGACCGCAGAATACTGTGGTATAAAATGAAAATACAGCTCGTATTGTAATTGAGTTGACTGATTAATTACAGGAGTAGTGGTATATGCTTTGGCAGTATATGATTTACTAATGAGACTATAGTACGATCATTTTAAATCAATATCACTCAGATTATATTACTTTTATCTCCAGTTTTTCTTGCAGTTCCTTTTTAGATGGATTTCATTACGAACCAATAAAATTAACTTATGCTAAATATACAGGCATAATCTTCCAGAACTCCTTTCGCATAACGCTATAAGCCATTTCCAAATTAATAAAAAGCGCAATAGACCTTTAGACCTTTTGCAAGGCACTTTTCGGCTATGCAGCGCAGGGAAAAGACTTGATCCATGCATCCCATTCCCTTTCTATAACCTGATAGTACGTTCCAAATCTTTTCTTTAGTGTCATTCACTGAATTGATTGAATTCTCACCTCTATTAAACACCTTCATCTAATAACTTTACCTTAACACCCCAAGTGAATGCATTTTTATAATTTCAAATAGTTTTATTCAACAAACTCAATAACGAGACGGAAAAATATGTATAAAAATACGTTTTTCAATTCTTAACCATTAGCTTCCCGCATCTGAACTAGACCCCTTATTGCAGTCAATTCGATTTAAATTGACCTTTAAAATAAGAAGAGAAAACGATGAATCAATAGATATAAATATGACAATATTTTTATTTAAACTAAAGAAAATAATTTGCGCTACTTAAAAATAGTGTTTTACATATTTTTGGATGTTACATTAGAAATTTACACTTTTCACATAACCTTATACAAAGGTCATTTGCGTTGGTATCTACTCTTACCTATTTCTACTGCTATATAGCAGTATTCGCATTGTTGTTCGATTTGAAGGCAGAGCGAGGCAGTGAAATTACTGGGTAATGTGATACAATATCTTCAAGTTAGTGATAACCTTGTGATATTACGAGTGGCTATAGGCTGGTGTGATGCTACTTACGCGCGGACTGAATGCCTGTTTGTCGACCTGGTTTAATCTAATTTAATACAGGTCGTTTGTATTGGTTTATACAGACTCAGTTGCCTCATCCTGAAGAGTTAATTATAAGACAATAATCCCGTTATTAAAATTTAATTGACAAAAATAAATTAAAATCAAAATATTCTTTATTCAAGTAGGCCCATTACAAGCACTTGCGTATAGTCAAAAATATTAAATAGAACAATTGACCAGGCATTAAAATAAGTAGCTTAAGGCTTATCGTGTTACATATATCAGACAAAAGAGGACTCAGAGATATAATACTTAATATATATTTAATATCCAGACATAGCACAAACACAAATAGTCATGATATAAATGTTTTTCCTGTGTGGGTATTTAAGCCATTAAGACCTTTGTTGAACAGAATATTAATATTTCCGAATGTGCCATCTGGCCCGCGAAATTTTAACGATAAATTTAAACTTTGAGAACCTCAGAATATTTTTCCTGTAAGAAAGTAAATTATCCTAATAGCACACACAGTTGCAATTATTGAGGCACAGAACTTGAGTCTCATTCTCGTTCCGTTCCATTTCCTTTTTGAACGAAATACTGTTGAAAAACGAAAAATATTCACTTGCGATTCACTACAGCGATGCATTCACCAACAAAAGTTAGTACAGTCGCGCGAAAAAAATTCCTTAAGTGAAACTGTTAAATAAAACGACTTGCTGCTGGATACAAAACAGAGACTATATATTTTTTTTTTGTAACATTGACTATACAGCCTATAGACAATATTTTGTTAACTTAAATTCAACACTCCCACTTAACAAAATAATCAAATATCATCATTACTGTAATCCTAACATATTTAAAAATTTAAAATGTTTAACTGTATTTAACCCTTTGGTAAACAAATCTGCAGGCATATCTGAAGTTGGCAAATATTGTAATTTAATAACATTATTATTTAAATATTCTCTAAAGAAATGAAAACGGATATCAATGTGTTTGGACCTTTTATGTAGACAATTATTATTGGCCATCTTCTGCGCAGACTGATTGCCGTTAAAGACAGTTATTACATACAAATCATTGGTTATCTCATGCTGCAAGTTTCTTAAATATATGGCTTCTTTAATACAATCTGAAATACCCATATACTCAGCCTCTGAGCTAGACAGAGCTACTGTGGCTTGCTTCCTAGTTTCCCAAGAAACAGCACCATTTGCAAGAGCAAAGAAATAGCCGGTATATGAGCGCCTATCTATTACATTACTTGCCCAGTCAGCATCTACATATGCTTGTAATTTAGAATTACCACTGGCTGTGTATTTTAGAACTAAACTTTTAGTTGTATTTAAATACTTTAAAACTCTTTTGGCATAAGCCCAATGTTCATCACTATAACAGTTGTTAAATTGGCTTAAATAATTAACTGAGAAAACAATGTCTGGCCTGGTAAGTACTGCTAAATACATCATACTACCAATTAATTGTTGGTAGGGCAATTTAGTGTTACAATTTTCACTTTTACCTAGACTCAATTTAGATTCAATGGGTGTGTGTATAGCTTTACAATTT
>JACJUM010002929.1:10554087-10644442 GCA_020976665.1 Heortia vitessoides
CCCCGATTGACCTGGTTTCCATGGGACCACAAATATCAGCGTGCACTATGTCAAGCAAATCTTCACTTCTGTTACCAGTATGTGAGAATGGTAACCGTGCCTGCTTCCCCTCACAGCACACAACACAGTTTGTTTGGTTCACTTGGGGCTTGTCTGTATATGCCATACCTATAACTGCACCATCTCTCATTTTATCAAGAGCAGTGCTATTCAAATGTGCGAATCTGCGATGCCATACACGCCCCGAAACTGGTGTAAACAAACAATCAACTTGTTTCACATTTAATTTGTATACACCATCCACCAAATCTGCTGTCGCTATTAATTGTTTTTGTTTATTATAAATCATGCAGCGATTATCAGTGAAGTTCACTTTATTTCCCTTCTTTATGAGCTGGCTGACCGACAACAAGTTTGTAGCAAGACTGGACACATATAAAACATCTGAAACTGATATATTGTGTTCTTCATTGTTTACTATTGTTGTTAACTGAGTTTCACCACAACAATCCACAGAAATCTTTGACCGGTCAGCAATAACAATTTCGTCAACAAGTGGTTGAGTTGATACATTTTTCAACCAATGTTTCTTTGTTGTCATGTGCATGCTGGCACCTGAGTCAATATACCAGTCCGTAGTATTAAATTTTCCACTGAGAAAAATTGCACTAAAAACGTTTGATTGCTTTTTCTTTTCTCTAAATTTGCATTGATTCTTGTAATGGCCTTGTTGTTTACATTTGTAACATTTTACGTGCGGCTTTGACGTTTCATTTGCACTGACATTAGGTGCGTGTTTTGCGTGATGCCAACCTTTAGAAACAAACGCGCTCTGATGGCTTCCCCCGCTAACTTCACTCGAGTCATCCATGTCAATGAGCTTGGATTTGATTGAATCGGCCGTTATATCAATGCCTGCGTGTTCTATGGCCATAATCATGGGTGAAAATTTCTCAGGCAAACCTGCCAACAGTAGTGATCCGATCCATTCTTCGCTGATCTTGAAGCCTGTATTGTTTAGCCGTTGGCTTGTTTCCACAATAGCAGTCACATAATGCGCCATTGACTCGCAATTTTCACGACGAATCGAAATAAGATTTCGCAATAAACCAATTCTTCGTGTGAAGCCGTTGTCATCAAACATTTTCTGAAGCTTTGACCACAAGCCCTTTGCTGTTGTTTCGTTTTTAATATGCACAAATAATCCTGGTTCTATAGTTAGAATAATTTTTGCCCGCGCTTTGGCATCGGTAACTTCGCCATCTTTCTTTATGCACGCTTCCATGTCTTCTAGTATTAAATAGTTTTGCGCAGTGGAAGCGTGCTGGGCCCATAACCTGTTAAATAAAACGACTTGCTGCTGGATACAAAACAGAGACTATATATTTTTTTTTTTGTAACATTGACTATACAGCCTATAGACAATATTTTGTTAACTTAAATTCAACAGAAACTAACGAAAAAACATTAAATGTTCGATACCTTTTAACAAAATAACTGAATGATTTTATCTGCGGCCACAAACGGGTGGAATGTGTAGGAATACGCTTGGCTTCCTCGTGGTAGGTAGTTATCAATTTACTCAATAATTTCATCAGCAAAAATAATGAGCGTCTTTTATTCTCAAGCCTAATTAAACTTTGCAGAAACAGGTAGTGACGAATTAACGTGATGACTTTTTGGTCCTATCCGTATCTTAAGGTCTGATTACTGTCTCGCGCATTTAAAAAAAAGCCTTTTTTCTTTATGCCTGCTAGGATCGACAAAACAATCGACAACAATAGGATCGACAGAATGATTTAAAAGGAGGGATTTATGGGTTTGTGTTCATTTGAAAATATATGCATAATATAGTAGAAAACAACTTATAATTTTAGCGTTTTCTAAAGTGATGTTGTAAATAAACACATTGTTTAGTCTTCTATTACAAGCGTTTTGTTCAACTTAATATGGCTTACAAAAAATTCCATAGTGGCTAACTATTAGGACTTAGCATAAACTTAACCCACAACAACAATTTCTTATCCTCATTGCACCCGTGTGAACCAGGGTCGTTTTTTAATAGATAATCTACAAATGTTTAAGTAAATATCGGTTTCGTTATCACGTCCTAGCTGCCGAACGAATTTAGATAAACACATAGAAAGCTAGTACCTTAGCTTTTCGTTCCAAAAAATCACAGATTGATTACAGAGTCTCGTTAAAAGTAACTGCGAGACGGGGTTAGAAAGCTTGTAATTGAAATATAACTATATAACTTTAGTACATATATTCCTTTTTTATCTTTAAAGTACACAGAAACAGATACAGTTGTCATAAATCTGCGTCGACAGTCGTAACAAAAAAAAAGAAAAAGAAAAAAGCATACGAAGTTTGTGAAGTATTTATGCATAAAGTAAAATCTGAATTTGTCAAATTTATTCAAAAGTTACACTTTTATGATTAAATTCTCTTTGGTCGCTGCTTCGTTTCTATTCAATTTTCCATTGTTGAATTGAGTTTTAAATAAAACAGAGTGTTCCTAAAGAGAGACAGCTTTATAAATGCTACATGATTTTCTTGTAGTCGTCGGTCGTGGGAACAATAGCACTGTATTTACTGGCACTTACATTATGAATCATAAATCTATTCTTTTTTCCTAACAAACATCCATTTGTTTCATTTACTTCTGTTCATTTTGATAACGGTTGGTTTAGGTATAAAATAGTTACATAAAAAATAATCAAATCTTTATTTTTTTGTGTTTGTTTAATCTTAATAGTACTAGTCTTTTAACGGCATTAAAACGCTTTTTTAACACTTGCATTATTTGTTTGAAATTTCAGTTACCTTTCCGCAAACGTATGACGCTATTTTTATGTGTAGAGCGTACATTTTATAAAATATTGTACAATATTTTTATATATTTCCATACCGGTAAGATTTCTGCAATGTATAAATAATATTCATAAAAATTCAATGGTTGACCTTTAGAATGCTTTAACAAATAGTTTTATATAACTAATGTAGACCCCAAAACAACTGAAAGGATTTTAATTAACGTAGATCAATATAGCTTTACAATAGAATATTTACAGGTTACGTAGATGACCGACATGTTCTTACTATGACATTCTATCCCATAGCCTACCTTCAATAAATACCTTCCTCTAGTATTTCTCTCACTGGCACTCTACAATCTAACACTTCACACGCATTCTTTTAGCAGTTCAGAACAGCGTGTTTCGCTGGCGAACGCGGGCAGTTTCTGCCTCACGAACAAATACCGATCGCACTAGTTTAGCTTGGCTTACTCATCCCTCTTCTTTTGCAAACACGGACTGTATGCTTGACTGTCGATCTGGTTTTATAAAAAAAAAACAAATTAACTGTCCTCAACGACGGCCACCTGAACCAAGATTCGGATTTAGAAGCGCCCTCGGATGATTGCCGTCATACCGATCCGGTCCCACTTAGATAAGCATTCTAAAAATAATTTAGAAAATCTTATTCAGTTTCCATCATACGACCTTACAAAAACATATCAAAGTCTTATTCAAATTGCAAACATATCTCTTAAGCTTAAGACTTAATTTGGACGTTACCTGTTTGGATAGTTTATACACATCAAATAATTCTAGAACTTATCAGACACCATAATATTATTACAATTTTCTTTCTATTCTCAACATTCTCACAGCGAACGTAGTGAAACTTTACCAAAAATACTTGCGACGTGCTAACTAACTGAATTTGTGTACACGTCACACCACGTAATCCTTTTATTCACAAGCACATTTACTATTTTGTCTACGAAGATACTATTCCTAAGGTCCATTAGACGAGACCTATCAGAGTTAATTCAATCCAGAGAAGAAGTCGTTGGACAGTCCGGTCTTGTCTTGTGTCACAGTTGGCCGCTTTTGTGTAATTTGGAACGAAGCGTCGACTAACTAGATGAGTAACACCGTGATAATGTTAGTGAGGTGTTCTTCTTTTTATTCTCAGTGAAGTATTTGTGTGTACTTAAGTATTAGCTTATTTTTTGTAGCTGCTTGTGAATTTCGATCTTATTGCCCTAGACTTTAAGATTATAATCCGATTATAAGGATTAGATATAATGACTTCATATGCAAAAGTACTGCGGTAAGTTCTCATTTAATTTATTCATCGACATTGATGCTTCTATTTTTGTAACATACAAAACTTATTAGCTATCAGCACACAATATTCTCAAAGAGAAGTCCAAATTGTGGATTCCAAATAAGATTTAATGTTTGGTACGTTAAGGTACAAAGCAAATATAAAACAAAATCGCCGGCACAGTATAAACTCAAATCGTTGCCACAACAGGGAAAGTTAAAAATGAATAATAAATAAATTGTTCCGTATTAAGTCAATAAAAGGTCATTTTGTAGACTTTAATTTACGTAACGTTCCACCGACTCCGGCCGGTAAATCTATTTACGCCGGCCTTTAACAACAGACATTTTTATTAAGCGAGGATCGAGCGCAGTGCATATTTTACATTGTTGACAGCGAACAAGTTTTTTAAATTGTTTCTCATTTCGAGTTCGACGTTGTAATATGCCTTTGGTATGGGCACACTACACAATGCAATGCGATACAACATAATGGTTTTAATATTTTTTTTTACTATAACGTATTCCGTATCTATTCATTGTAAAGTATTTACAGCGACTGCCGGTGCCTGTAGAGTCAACTAGAAATTAATTAAACTCTATAAGTACACAGTCAAATTACGATTAAAAGAAATACTGAGCTAAACTAGATAATAAACAATAAAAATGTTAAGGATAAAAATAGTAGTAGGATTCTCCCCTGTATACTTGAGAAGATTAAACTCGACGGAAGTCACATGTATGAAAGAATCACTTTCACATACATATACGATACAGTAGATGCAAAAGATATACCTCAAAGAAATTATTTTTTGTAAGTAGGAAAGAAAAAGTTTCTTTCCCATTAAATGTTCTATGACATTGTATTACGTAATTGTAACATAACTGCACTGAAGTGCATGTTTTAATTTTGTAGCAAATAATCTATATTTTTCGACGGGCCCGATGGCGCAGGTGATAATGAACCTGTCTTATGTACCAATGGGTGTGAGTTCGTTACCACCCAGGAAAAATATTTATAGCTTGACTATTTGTATTTGTTCTATGTATGGGTATTATTTATATGAATTTAAGTACCTATTATATTTGTAATACCTCTATTATCTGATATCTATAGCACAAGTGTAATAAGCTACTGGTTTCTGCGACATTTATATATACTAATATTTTAGTAAGTTTGGCATGACTGAAGCCGTGAGGTACGGGCAGAGTAGAATAGTATCTCCCCTGTACCAGGTGTCGTAAAAGGCGACTAAGGTACCAGAACCGACAAATAGCGGTATATCCATCTTAAACAATGCAGCTTAAATGCACATGGCGGGGATGGGCACCAGCATCCCCGTTGCAAATGCTGCGCTCTGCGATTGCCAACACGCTTGCTCAGCGCGGCAATTATGGGCAAATTTCCCCCTTTCTTAGGGAGGCCTATGTCCAGCAGTAGACTTTCAATGGCTGGTATGATGATGATATGATGAAGTTTAGCATAGATGTCAAGTGATTGTTTTTATTAGTTAATTTTGTAGCTGTACTATGTGAATATTGAATAATTAACTAATTCTACTAACCTTGTTCGAAATTACAACATTTTGACATTATAATAATCCTTCACAAACACTTCAACATGTCTAGTACATAAAACAAATACCCACCACCAAAAATTACCAACCACCAATAAATAAAAGACGCAAGGGTAAGATTGCACAGCAATCACCAATTTTCAGCAACGTTACTTTTCCCGACAGAATTCTTAATAGATGCGGTACAAAAATGAATTCAGAGAGCACGTTTCCATTATCAGATGTTGCCACTTCCTCTATAGACAGATGCTGGATCCGACTGAAGTTAAGTTAATGTTAAACGATAAGCACTCGAGCAACGCTGGCACACTTGACAAAGCTGACAAAAAACTGTCCCGGACAACTATTACCATTTGTCGGATCCGACAAGATTGCGATTATTCTACTATCTAATCATTTGACATCTATACTATTTATACTAATATTATGACGCTGAAGAGTCTGTTTGGTCATAGTTTAGTTAAAACCACTAATCCCAGAAACTACTGGTTCGAAATGAATATGCCCTTCTAAGGGGATTGCTCCATTTATCAAAAAGGCTTTAGGGCTGTATGTAAGATCACGCTGCGATCAATAGGAGCAAAGCATCAATAGGAAATGTTACAAAAACAGGAAAAATATTTTCCTTTTGAGAGCTTCCGTTGCGTGTGCTGCGTAAACGGTGTGTTACGCAAGTATCATGTATGATTTATTTGTTCGTCTTTATAAGAATCTCAAAAAGTTCACGACTGCATATATCTTTTTTTTAATGATCGACTCGCTATAACTTATTATTTGATCAAAGTTGGTGCATTATCTGTGAAAGTGCTTTATCAACATAATACTAATCATATTTTATTGCGAATAAAATTTCACTTGACCTAACTTCATTTCAGTTAAAATATTAGGAGGTATCATAATTCTAAAATAATTCCTCAACAAAATCTCGCATGTGGTTCAAGGCGCGCGAAGGGAACCGACGACGGCGAATAAGCATGCTAAAGGAAGGATATAGTAATACTCATACGACCGCAATGACGAACATTCACGTAGACGAACTCTATTTTGTCTTCATACATATTCACCATTTATACTAATCTGTCTTAATTGTATACCTATGTTTATTATGAAAAAAATATTGCGCTTATAATTTGAGATTCAAACTATCCTATCTTTCAAGTTGGATCAAACTGTACATTCTAAACAAAAATTGATTAAAATCTATTCAGTTTATCTCGCACAGTGTATTATGACATTTTTATACTAAAAATAATATTATAATGTCAAATGTTGTCTGTGATAGTTCTATACCCCGTAAGTAGCGGTTAGAAATAATAATAATAACAAAACTCTATACTCTTTATTGTACAAAGAGAATTACATAAAGTGTAATACAATCCGCGGCCCTATAGCTCAAGGCGATACTTCCAGGCAGTTCAAATTCAATTGACGATATGTTCTTCCAGCTTCAATCGTGGATATTTTTTTTTTATTAAACCATGTCGACAAACAAGCATACAGTCCGCGTCACTGCAGCCTATGGACACTCGTAATATCACAAGGATATCACTAAAGCATTGCCAACCTTGTAACTTGAGGATATTATCCAGCAAATTCCCCTTCACCTTTCACCCTTCAAACCGGAACGCTGCAATGCGAACAAGTTAGCGGTAGAAATAGAAGAGAGTGAGGTATCAACGCAGACAAGCTTTTTATATGAGGATCTACCTCATGTAAAATTACATTATCACACATTACACATATCTTCTGTGGAGAAAGTTGGCGATTTCCGATTAAAAACCGGATTCGACGTGAAACATTGTGGGAACTGGTTCTTACCCGAAACACCAGCAATGTAAAGGCCCCCCGGATATATATTTGCATAATTCCCGCTCATTTGTTGCGAGCGTAATTCAACGGTAACATGTTACTTGAGGCAGCATCTCTAGCGTCCGTAGGGACATTTTCGTAATGTTCTTTTACATACGCCTTTTTTCTGATTACCGCGGTAACACCTAAATTATTTCCTCATTGGCACGTTATTTGAAAAATAACTTATATATAGATATATTTACATGGATTTTATGATGGCTATACTGCCAGATGAGCAGATGCCCACTCTAATACCTTAATAGCCTCTTAAAACAATTAGTACTATTTCACTCTACCGGTATATTTAATTAATCTTATACACATATATACATACATCACACCTGTGTCCCATCGGGGTAAATAGAGGCTATGGATCTCTACTTGTTACGATCTTGGCATAGCTCTCTCGCTTCTCTTACTAGCATTAGTCCTTTCATATACGCTCGTTTATTCTTGGTACTTCTAACCTGGCCCTTCTTTAATACCTCTTCTACCTGGTTAAGGTATGTTAGCCGTCCTATACCAACTCTTCCATTCACTTTCGCTCTATATATTTGTGCAGTCATTCTACTTTCATCCATCCTTTCTATAAACTAAAGCTCTTCAGCGTTACTAAGTAATAATGATGATGTTTCTCTCTCGTATCATAGTCTTCCCCTTGTTACGTTATTTAGTTTAATAAGTGTCAACAAATCCTTATATCCTACTAAACGCAGACGAAGTCGCGGGTGACAGCTTGTTAAATTCACATTCATCTACAATGCTGGCTACAATTAGCCAAAAGCAATTTACATTTTAATAGCGAAATAAAAAGTTTGAAATGATATTTCAATTTCCTAGTCAAGGGTCAGTCACAAAGTTGCAGGTCTGGCTTTAATATCTGAAAGTTAGCACTAAGCAATAATGCTTGCTAGATTTTATGGTTGCGGTAATGAAAACTGTAAAACCGACATGTGACGTTTATAGCGCGTCGTTGGGGGTTTATGAGGCTGGATGGTTGATCTGAGGGACATTAGTTTCAAATAATTATTATAAATCAACAGTAATGTAGACTCTTCACCACCTCTCATCACTCATAACTGTGCAACTGCACCAATTGTAGTTTTCTGTTCAAAAAAAGTCCATAAATTTTCTGACTTACTGATACTTTTTTTGGTACATATATTCGTGACTTACTTAATGAACAATCAGTAAACGCATTTTGAAAATGGAATTACCAATGCCAAAGTACATCAGTCTCTAGCCGATAAGATGAATTGTGCAAAACGCTTATTCCTTTTACATTCTGATAAAATATGAGTTTCTTAATCTTATTGAACTGATCAGTCCTTGACACTTAAATAGGAATTTTCAATATTGTTAACAAATCCTTACTTGCATCTAATTTTTTTTTACTAGCTCGTAGATTTTCCTCTTTTAGAACAGAACACGGTTTTTTCATCTGAAATAACATTACTTTCTTGCCTCTTTAAACAAATAAAAGGAACCTTGATGCAAATATCCATCGGGATATACGTAAGGCCCACTAGGCATCATTCTGCTATCCGGAAGTCCTCCCCAAGAAAGGGGAATTTTCCCATAGCTGCTGAGTTGGGTAAGCGTGGTGATAATCACAGAGCATAGCTTCGTGACAGGAACACTATCACCTCTCAGGGCATCTGGGGTAATAGGTGTCCTAAGGTAAAATTATACATTGTCGGTATTTTTAGTAGCCGTGTGGTACACGGCTACTAAGAATATAATGGTAGAATAAAATATAAAAAATATTATTAACGTAGTCGACTGTTGAACATGGGCCAAGAAAAGTGGACTTTTGCTGCACTTAGCAAACACGGTGTCAATCGCAGGTGTGGATGTGGATGGATGCCGTTATAAAAAAATACATTTTATTGGTTTAAAAACGCAAACTCGTTAGGAACGAATCCGTTTCGGTTACCTAGTAACAGTTGCTTTTAAGTTTTCTATCATTTTGTAAAAATAAATTTAAATATGTCAAAATGGGATATTTATCTCGTATGTTTTCAGATGCAGAGATTGTTAATTCATGTGTCCGTGTTCTTATTCGTTTTTGTTTTATTCAAAAGTCTGCCAAAGTAGAACTTTTGTCCGATTCCTAATTTCAATGTCCAATTCATATATAACACAATTATAGAATTTACTGTTATAGTTGAGTTAATATGAAATGATATTACATAGATTATTCCACCAATTTTCCTTAGAATCATTCTGATTGAATTAACCACTATAATAATTCCAATTTCCAATATTACCTTCTTGAATATCGCAACTATTGTGTTGAGTATTAATCTCGTCTTTCGCTGTTGTCTTACAAACGAAAACTTAAGCTTATTTGTGACTCTATAACACAGGAACTGGAAACTTGATTTCATTAAATGTGTTCTAATTCTGGTGTTCACTGTAATTTGTTTGGGGAACAGGTACATAATAAGAACACTGTAATCTGAAATACTGTTGAATAATTCTTTATCTATTACTTAATATTATAATTTCTCTTTCTTTGCCGTGATAGAAATATAGAGTAGAATATTACCTCCCACCATACAAGGTGTCGTAAGAAGCGACTAATGTACCAGAACCCGACAGATAGCAGTATATCCACCCGAGACCGTGTAGCTCAAATGCATAGGGTTGGGATGGGTAGCAGAATCGTCGTCGCAAAATCTGCGCTCTGCGATTGCTAACACGCTTACCCAGCGCGGAATATGGGCAAATTTCCCTCTTTCTTGGGGAGGCCTATGTCCAGCAGTGAACTTCCAATGTCCAATGTTGTAATGGTTATGATGAGTATATTTCTACAAGGGGAGGGGTTAGCCGGTGGTGATATCGGCAGAGTAGAAAAGTAACCCCCGTACCGGAATCGTAGATGTAACTGACGTACCGGAACTGACAGATGGCGGTATATCCATCCGAAGCATTGTAGCTCAAACGCAACAGGGCGGGGAAGGGCAGCAGCTTTCCCGTCGCTAAGCTACACTCTGCAATTGCCACCAAGCTTGCCCAGCGTAGCAATTACGGGCCCTAATCCCTATTTATTTGGGAGGGCTATGTACAGGAGTAGGTGTTTTACGGCTGCCTTGATGATCATGACATGAGTGAAAAACCCTTATGTAAATATATTTTAAATGTTATAATTGAAATTTATTATTCCGGAACACTTGACATGTTGTCTTCACATTAATTAATATTTTCACCCTTAAGCGCTTGAACGGGCAACAATGTTTCCTGTAAAACTTCGAACTAAAAATATTTTTAACTTTTTCAGTAAATATCTTTCAAAGTCAAGCTCAACCAACGGCTTCATTATCTATTACTTCATAATTACTTATTATTTTTCTGGACCAACGTATTGCTCAACTACTGAGACGACTCCAGTGCCACTAGCGGACTACTTCAGTGATTCTACTTTCAACAATTAAAATAACTACATTCCTATTTCAATCATAATATTGTCTTTCACACCACAACTCCATTTTATGGTCCTGTTCCTTGAATTACACTACGCAAATACTGTGCTAAGATCTTTCAATTAATCCTACAGTCTTGTTTCTTCTTCCTTACCAATGACTCGCCGTCAAACGTCAATGAAACTTATTTTTATTAGACCATGACGACATACAAGAACGCAGTTCGCATCACTGAAGCCTATAAACGCTCGCAATATCTTGAAAATATCACTAGCGCGTTGCCAACCTTGTGACTGGAAGATATTATGTCATATTACCCAGTAATTTCACTGCCTCTCTCACCCTTTAAACTGGAACAACAATGTAAATTCTGCAACTTTGCGGTTGTAATAAATGAAAATGAAAGTGTAAAAAATGCAGATGATCTTTGTACGAGATCTAAAGGATTGTATGATGAACAGCAAAGCTTGTGTAATCATGATCTTGAATTGTACTCTACCATTACTACGGATTGCAAATATAAAAATATAATAATATCATATATATATATATATATATACCTACCTTAGTATACCTTATATATATATATATATATATACCTACCTTAGTATACCTTATATATATATATAAGGTATACTTCATTCAAATAGGTATAGTATATATCTCAAAGAAATATATTTCTTTAATGTATATGCGCGCGCACCGTTAGCGTGTCGCGTCAATCGAGCTGTTATTGTTAAAGACAAATATGTTCTGTTTATAAAATGTTATTATCATTTTCTTTTAATTTAATTAATTAATATGAAGTTTGTTTATTTACATGTAAGGGTTTTGGTTAGCTGTGTAAATATTATATGATTGTGTGATATTTACTCGATATTCTCAAATAAAATTGGTATTTTTATTTACGGAGAAACAATATGGAGTTTTATTTTACTTCTGAGATTATAATACATTTAATTGTCTCATATATTATACCTTCATTCTCATAAGTGTGGAAGATCAAGCTTTTATTGATGTAAGCAAGTAATCCGTATTATAAAATATAAATCTATCTAATATATAAATCTGGTCTTTTCCGAAGTACATTGACTTCTCACGTGAGTTTATTTAATTGATTTAGGTTCTTACTTACTTAACAATACCTTAATCACATTTGCCATAACTTGTTAACATAACAGCCCTTTTATATAACTTTAGAGAAGAAATAAGATTGACTTGGATTATTCGTATCACTTTTACGACGATAATTAATATTTTCCTACTTGCATACACTCTGTTTACACATTCATGGGTTTCAATTGTGCAAGTTATACATCTTCTTGTCTATAACAAACACAACCAATTTTTCTTACATAAAATTTTATATACAGATAATAGTAGTCTGATTGCAATTAGCGAAGCCTACCTTCCCCCGGACGACCTCCCACCACAAAAAGATTGCAAGCCGAATGGGGGGAATCATTCATCAATCGTGACGTCACGTGCGATAAAAACTACGGTCATTAAGCAGAACGTTTCAATCATGTTTACATCAATTTGTCGGGTAACGAGTTTTTTATTTTATCCTGATCAATATTTGATGCGGCAAATAACAAGTCACTTTTGTAACGACTTCATAACAGTGTTATCGATCTAATGAATTACACCATAACTTTTACGTGAGGTACCGGCAGAGTAGAATAGTATTTCCCAGGTATCGTAGGAGGCGACTAAGGTACCAGAACCGACAGATGGCGATATATCAATCCGAGACAGAGCAGCTCAAATGCACAAGGTAGGGATGGGCAGCAGTATCCCAGTCACAAAAGCTGCGCTGTGCGATTGCCAATACGTTTGTCCTTCCCCCTTTTTTTTGGAGGCCTATGTCCAATAGTGGACTACCAATGGCTGCAATGATAATGATAATAGCATTGTGGTTCTTGTAGAAATGACATGTATATATTTACATATTTTTAACAAGCTTTTCGCCTGCGACTTCATTTTACAATCGAATCTCAATAATTCTCTCGCGGTATGGCTCTTTATTTTTTTTAATAATCCACACAATATTTCATACTTTAACTGACTTATAAAAATGCTACTAAACAATAATACGTACGATACAGAGCACGTACCCGTTAACATTCCGTTTGTGCAAACACAGGAGTGAATTTATTCATTAGTGTGTATCCGGATCGAAGCTCGCTGAGTGCAAATATCCGATTTTCAATCCGCAACGGTTCGTTTGTGTATTAATTGATCAGTCCGTCAATCAGTTGGTCGATTAGTTTATTGTGTACAAATTTACTTCTATTTAATCGAAGTATTTACCCGAACGTGCCTTGCTTTTATTTATATTGATGCGTGCCCGACTTTGTGCGCTTAAGGTCGGGAGTTCTATTCTCATCTTGTACAAACATTATGCGATGCCCATTTGTGTTCGTGTGTCGGGGTGTTAAATATATGTATTTAAGTAGTATATATGTGATTCTTGTGTAGTCTTATGACCGTAACACAAGTGCTTTAAGCGACTTATCACGGAGTCAAGTAAGTCAATGTATGACTTGTTGTATGAGATTTGTTTATTATTTGATTAGACCAAATGCGTTAAACCATTTTTAAATATGTTTTGTCGGAAAAGTATATATAGAGGCGAAAATATTGATAGTACCTAGTCAAAGTAAATAACTCAATTGTATAGTAGCAGAATTAAATAAGAGGGCTGACGGTCTCGTAACGGTCTTGAAGTGACGTATGCAAATCAAATTCATTCAAAAGTCGTACCGGCAAGGTAGACCTGAACTAAGTTTCGCAAGAGGCGACTAAGGTATCAAACCAACAGATGGCGGTTTATCCATCCCTAGTATTATAGCTCATATGCACAGGGCAGCAGGCAGGGTATGGGCAGCTGCATCCCCGTCGCGGTGCTACGGTCTGCGATTGCCAACACGCTTGCCGATCGCGTCAATCACTTATTTATTATTAATTTGTTTATTAACATACGGGTTATCCCAATTACACAATTATGAAGTTGTAACCAAAATTAAATTATTCTACATCGAGCTTAATTATAAATGATTTGACGTTATCGACAAATACGTCAAAGTCCGGGTGAGACATAAGGAGTGCGTTAAGTGCCAGCTACATGGGGCATAAAGATGATTGCGCAGGCGCTACAGTACGATTATGGGTAATATTCTACCTTTCTCAAGGATTTCCAACTGTCGAGCTCCAATAGTTAATATGATGATAACGATCGTTCATAAAAACTCTTGAATTTGATGAACACAATAGATAAGTAAGCGAAAGATATTTTGACATATTAAAATTTCGTGTCACGTTGTTTGTCTGGGATGAACGTTTAAACTACTGGACCGATTTTAATTTATTTCTCCCAGCTTGAGAGATGAGGTAGTTTATATCTAAATTCATACTTGCAATATTTTTCATGATGAATATATATTACCTATAGTCAAAACAAGACAACGTGTGTCGGGTGAGCTTATCTTCTATAAATTAGTGAATATTTCGCTCGTGACTCCACACAAGAGTCAAGTCGATAATTTAATCAGTTTCTGAAATATAGGTAGTTAGTCAAAGCACCCCTCCACCGCATTGACAAACATTAATTACAAGGCAACGTGCACAAACAAGCCGAATCGGAATAACTGAAGTTCCCATAGTAACTTCTATAAGTTAATTAACAGAAAGACAGTAATTGCTGAATATTCTGAAACCCGAAGTTAAGAGGATAGCCAGCGAAAAAAGAACATTAACATTTAAATAAGACTCTTGGTTTGTGTTTTTGTATCGTATGAATTAACCTTTGCGGAAGGCTTTTTACATTTTTATTGCCATACTCTGAATACATTTACAAAATTTGGTAGCTAAAACATATTTAATTTTAATTTAATGAGGTTGGAAACCGAGCCTTGTGGTGAATATGTTTTTATATTTTATATATGTTTCTTTTTGATCCGTACGCACCAAGTTACTTACAGGACAGATTCCAATTCCTATCTTCCTCTCACGAACGTAATCTCCGTTCTTCTAATACTCTTTCGCTCTTAACTCCTTCTCACCACTCTAGTTTTTTGACAAACTCTTTTACAGTGACAGCTATACGACTCTGGAACGAGCTTCCGTTGAATATTAAGTAATCCCCAAATAAATTTATCCTGAAACGCTGTCTCCGTACTTTATTTACTGATGCTGCTTCTCTGACTTTATAACCCTATTTCTGATGTACGTTATTTTATGTATATACATATATATATTTTTTATATCATATGCATTTATTGCGTTTATTTATACAAATATGTATGCCACGTTTATTTATTTTGTATATATATCGCCTGCTCCACTATATATATTTTCAGTTTTGTGTAATGGTTGACTGGGAGATAATGCCATCTGGCATTAAGTCCGCCATTTGTACATTTTGTAACATTTTGTGCAATAAAGTTAAATAAATAAATAAATAAATAAATATGTTTAAATGGATAAATAATACCAAACGCATTATGACGTGACCGGTGGCGCCAGATGGTAGTGATTCTATCTTATGCGCCAAGGATCATGGGTTCGATTCCCATCCAGGACAAATATTTATATGATGATTTGTTTGTTCTATTGATCGTTGTTGCCAGTTATACCTAACTTATAACAACGCCTTTTTTAGACCTATTTATGGTGTAACATACTGTGGAATATTAATATGGTCTGTTTGGTCCGATTTAGATAGCAAAAAAGTAATGTTACTCTCCTTTATTATGTGTTATTATATATATATCTATACTATCGACTAAAAAAAACCCGCACCTTTGCGTGCGTTCCTTTGCGTGGTTTCAAACATCAATTTTTTAGTAAACCAGTAAATCATATCTTTATTTATAGATATATATATATTTAATCATATATTTATTATATATGCATGTATATAATTTTGTTAAAATTACATATTACATATTTCAATTCTAATTTACAATTTTTGGAAAGAAGATCCAAAAAGAGCTAGTCCAAACCTTTACAACATCAATTAAGGTGTTTTTATTTAGTATTCACCTAGGCATGCTGATGATTAAGTTATCCAGCATTTCATACCCGTAACATCCAATGACGGCTTCCATTTACCCTCTGTCTTCCGAGCAGTTCACTAAAGAGTGTTCCACGCGTGCTCTATAGAGATTATGTCAGGTGAGCCGGCAGGCTAGTCTAAATTTTAGATGACGTAATCTCAAAGAATAGCGTTATAAGCTTAATGTGCCTGCGCATTATCATCGACCTATAAGATTTGGTGCCTATAGTTATTCTAAAAATGCCTATATACATCTCGCGCGTGTGCCATCGGAATAGGCCGTGACAATGGTGACGAATGATCTCCACTTGCTACGATCTTGCCACACCATTATTGCTTTCTTTACTAACCTTATTCTTTTCATAGATTCTTGTTTATTATTAATACTTTCAAAGCTGTAAGGTACCGGCAGAGTATAATAGCACCTCCCTTTGTACCAGGTGTCGTAAAAGGCGACTAAGGTACCAGAACTGACAGATGGCGGTTAATCCAGCCGAGACAGTGTAACTCTAATGCACAGGGTGATGATGAGCAGCAGCATCCCCGTCACGGAAACTATGGGCAAAATTCTCCCTTTCCTTGGGAAGGCCTATTTCCATCAGTGGACTTCTAATAACTGTAATAATGATAATGATTATTACTTCTGACCGAACATTCTTTAATACTTTATCTTCTACCTGATTAGGGTATATTCCATTCCATTTAAAAACTTTTTTTAAAGGCCTTAGAATTTTATTAATAAAGATTGATTAGTGAGTCGACCAACTGAACCCAAAGGATCATCTCTTTTCGCAAACTTAGCACCAATTCGACCTTCACAGGAGCGATCTGTAAGTGGCGTTGATTGTTGAGTTTCACTGGCTGACAAAAATCTTAAATATTGTTTTAAGTAAGAGCCAGATTAGTTAGCGAGTCCTTCTGGGGTCGGTCAGTCAAATTATAAATGCCGTGGTATGCAACGTGTTCACTACACAGTATAAAAAAAATCTGCAGGTTTTTTTTTTATTGAATAATCCTTTTTCAACAAATTATTCCTCGTAAAACATTTTATAATTCTCTTAGCAATCAACTCAAATCAAGCAACGAAAGTCTTGTTTACAATTAAAAAAAAATATCCTTTAAATTGTCTAAACCAGAATTATTAAAAAATATATTTTATCTTTATATATGAATATTACTAGAAAAAAAAATAAAAGGTAAAAGATAGGATTTTTCGAAAGTGATTGCATAGTTTTTTTTATGTATGTAAATGTAAATGTCAGCTTGCTTTTAACATAAAAAAAACGCAAATATGTTTATTAATATTTAAAAAATCTTACGTACACCAAATATTCTTTTACACCAGATCTTTTTTTACGCACAAATTCTAGCATCAATTCCGGGCTTGATTAAAAAGATCTCATGTTCCCGGAGTAAGCAAAACGTAATTTGAATCGTTCCAACACGGACAAATAAACGAAAGGAAAAACCAGAAAGCTACCGTTTCAATTTGGCTCGTAGTGTGGCGGCATCCATCAGATTTTAAGGTTTTACACTTTACCTAGGACTTGAACTTTACTGTTTGGAGACTAAAACTCAACAATAATATAATCTAACCTGCAAGTAATCACTGGATAATATTATTTCCAGATTGCCAAAATGATCTGTACTATAAGTCTCAAATGTGTTAGACTGAACCATCGTGTATAACATCTTTTGTCGCGCAACAATACATCAGGCTTTGTGTACCGGCAGAAACTACCCTTATAATAGGAGTCGAAAGAGGTGACTGAGGTATTGGAACCGATATGATATGCAACAGGGCGGGAATGGGCAGCATTCTCGATTGTAAACTCTGAGTCGGTTTATAAAACTTATACGTTTTCTATAATTGTTTGGTTATGAGACTTAAGCATATCAAAAACGAAATAATATCAACAAAATATGTGCAGACTTTACAATAAAAAACGCGGAATACACGACTCCAAACAAAACTTAAAACTAAATTTATAACCAATTTATCAATCTACCCTAATACATCTTTGTATAGTCCAAAGACATCGGAGAACTTAAAAATACCGAAAAGAAACTCCCTATTGCATATGGGTAGTAAGTTATTTTTCAAGTCTAAAAAGACCTGAAAAATAACTTTGCCGGTATAAATAACATGGACGACAAATAGCATCTACCAGGACGGAAAAGCTCTGAGGTTAGCTGCAGAGACCTAAAATGGTTGCTTATTTGATATTTCTTTCGAATGCTTTTGAATCACAATATTACTAGCCAGATAGTAAATGATAAGATAATCGGATATAGTAACTGATCTAAATTCTGTTGGCGATCTACCGATTATATCATATATAACTAATATAATTCCGAACGAAGGTGTTTCCGCTAGAAACAAAATCGACTTAAAAAGTATTCGACTTAAACCGAGCAAAAACATATTTCGTTTATAGTCTCCATTCCGGTCCCACCTGGATTCAAACCCAATATATATTAAGTACGAGTCGGCCAAATTTTGGGAACCAAACAGTTGTTACAGAACTGAGAATCTGCATAATACGTGAAACGAAAAATGTGTATACCCTTGTTAAGGAAATTGCGCAAACGGATAAATGTGAAATTTTTTCGTGGTGAAAAAGTGCTCAAAGCTTTTTCCTTTCTGGTAAAATACACTAGAAATGCATTCAATTAATTGACTTACACATGATTTTTTTTTTAATTTGAATGACATTTTGAAATAATCCAATGAAGTAAACATTTACTGAACAATTAGCTGTCTCTTTTTCCGAAGCGTTGCTGACGCTACTTCTGCAAATTCTGCAAAAATTTCTTGAATGTTTTTACTTATATGCTTAAAATTAGAAACAAATCTACAAAAAATGGCAATTTCTTTTTGAGAAATTAGCTTCCGTCCGCCAATGTCCAATGTCCACTGCGGGAACCCGACCAAAATTAAAATTGAAACCAAAGTTCAAAGTATTCGTATGTGAAATTTCGCCAAAATCAACTTACTATTCAAATAGTGAAAGCGTAATCAACACAGACGGACAGGCTTTCGCGTATGTAATAATAGCTTTCCTCCACCAACTTCGGCTGCATTAATTTCATTCATATCTTAACATCTTATTTTACCGGAATTTATAAAAATATTTTATCAGATTCGGCTAACTAGCTAAGTTGTGAAAGCGTATTAAACAAATAGACACCCAAACACTTGCATATTTTGTATAATAGGAGTAAAGATAATATATATATAATGTCGTAAATCTAATAAACATTACATTATGATCTAATAAATAAAACAGGAAATGGTCAAGAGTAATCAAATGATAAAAAGGATGAAAATGCAAGTGGTAGAACTAAATTCATTCATGTTTCCTACAAGAATAGACTGCGTATGCATGAATCAGGCAATTAACTGGAACTGAGTATTAGGTAGGGTTGCCATAAATTGCCCAAATTTTTATTTATATTTTTCAGACTCAATGTTTTATACAACTAGATTGGCAGTTGAGATACCTGCCCATATGATCTCATTCTAAAGACGCGCACAGTGCATTTGAGCTGCAAAGTATTGATTGATATACCGCCATATGTCAGTCCTGGTACCTTAGTCGCCTCTTACGACACCTGGTACAGGGGAAGGTACTATTCTACTCTGCCGGTGCCTCACGGCTTGTGTACCAACAAGCCTAGCGCGGCTATAATTGCGCACAGTTTTTATAAATTTTATAAATCTCCCGTCCGATAACCCTATGCCTCTCACTGGCATTCCACAATCAGATATACTTCTTTCATAGAGAAAAGCGTGCATTCCCTGCCCCAACTAACGATTATGAACCGCCTTTATAAACTTACCTTCATTCCCCAACGACGGCCACCCGAACCTAGGTCAAGCCTTAAGAGTTCCCCGTGGTTGATCGCCGTCGATCCCGCTCAGATCCTGCGTGCCCTGCTGGGGTAACCGTAGCTAAACGCGCGGTAATCCACCGCGGGGCACGCAGGTGAATACGGGTAGAGGGTCGCTCACTAACAAGCGACCTTATCCTCTTGCGTGGTAGCGCTGGAATTGACGTCTGAGTAGACCAGCATAAGATTAGTCCAAAAAGTATATAAATCACTTCGGAAGGCATACTTCAAACAGGGGACATCTTACGACGGATATTATGAGGCTGTATTTTTGGTGAAAAGAAGTAACGAACTATCGTACGTTATCACAAACTTTCGGTACTTATACATACTACTGTAGGTATATATAAGTAGACACAAAATATTTCCGATAGGTGTGGTATTGTGGTGAGGTGCGAGGTATTTCTACATTATAGCACGTAGTTCGCGTTGGGGGATACTGCTGCTAATGGGTAGCAGTATCAACCACCTCGTATCCGCGTACTAATTTAGCGATGCATAGACCGCCATCTATCGGATCTGATATCACTTTGCAGGTCAACCTGGTACAACTAACTGAATTCTCTTATTCTAGACAGCTAGTTAGATAAAGATGATCATGCGAGAATAATTATAGTGTTTGTTATAATTATAAGTCTATCTCGTTTTACTATCCCTTCTCGGGCAGACTGGTTTTTGTTCTGTGTATAGGTGTTAATATATGTATTTAAAAATATATTTGTGATTCCTTCTTTGTTTAGTGTTCATAATACGTGCTTTAAACGACTTATCGTAGAGTCTGATCCATGTATGAGATGATTTAGACATTTATTTATTTAAAAAACACTTACGGCCCTGCGTGAAAATATCTGGCAACCCTAGTTATCAGTCTGTATTATGCATAATTTAATTGGCAATACGCGTGGAAGCGATGGCTCCGTTTCTATTCATGCTAGTTGACGACTTAATATGAATTCCAGCTATTCATTGGTACTTGTAACTACGTGAAACGTACGTTGAGTGTATCCATTGGATTTAATTGAATCCAATTGTATAGATTGGCACGCTCTATCCAATTACTGGTTTTTTGGCAGTGCCATAAAGAGCGACAATCGTGCCTAAATAGATAATGCAATTAATGGGCAAAAGGGTTTCAATTTCGTGGTATTCTATTATACATATATATGGACCCACTTCACGCTTGACCTTACCACGCTGTTTTTATTATGTTTTTATTATGGTTCAGTTCTATTTTTTTTAATAAAAATACAATTTATAAAATTTAATAAAAAGCTATTTATAAAAAAAAGATTATTTTTAATTAAAAAGTTCTAATAATATGTATCATTATGTATATACTAAATTATCTACAATTCTCTTGAACGCCTTAAAAACTAGGTGCCTTCATCATTTTACATTGTAGAACGTCCACTGCTGGATATAGGCTTCGCCGATAATATCCACACTGGGCAGGCATGATAGCAATAGCCGAGCATGACTTTACAACGGTAATGCTTCTAATCACCATATTTATCATGGTGAATACAGGCCTCCCAAAGAAAGGGATTTCTTCCCAGAATTGCTACGCTGGGAAAGTGTGGGAACAAATTCAAGCGTGTCTTCATAATGGAAATTCCTGCTAATCACTGGCCTTTTCAATTAAGGTACGCTGTTTTGGGTAAATATAGCATTATTGACTGATTGTTGTTCTGGTAACTCAGTCGCCTCTAATAACACTTGTGCAGGATAAAGTATTATTCTATTCGGTGTATTCAGTATCTCTAGAACAAGAGTTTTAAAATATCATTAGTATTATTAAAAATAAAGTAATATATGTAGTCTTTATTGTACACAGTAAATGACATAATGAAAAATAAAATGTATTAATCATACAACTGACGGTCTTATCTCTCAGAGCGATCTCTTTCAGGCAACCTTTTGGATGGACATAAACGAAGAAGATGTGACAAGGTAGTTTGTTGGGTACTAACTACTAATCTATAAAAATATAATAAAGTAAATTAAATGCTAATAGTATTATATGTACATATAATAAGAAAATTACATACCAATAAATACATAAATAAAATACAACTTAGTTTTTTGTGAAATAAACAAATACATATACACTCATTTGCAAAAAACGGGCACCTAAACAATGAACCATTTCAAATGTTACTATTGGTTTGTTTGATAATTGTAGGTAGTTTTACTTTCACAATTTTGTAAATTAATAAGCAAATAATCGCTTTCGTAAGTATTATCGTAACATTTTTATAAAATTTATGGTGTTTAATGCTAAAGTTCACTAGTACTAAGTGTACGCTCGCTAATAGTGCATATGCTCGTGAAATAAAAGTTAAAAAAGATTTTTTTTTGTTTTATTCTTTAATAAAGTAAAAGCAGATAAATGTTTAGTATCGAGTGTGGGTATGCTAGCGAGGATATCCCGGATACTTGCTAGCGGAATATGTTCCCACTCCGCGGTAATCACATTCTTCAGCTCTCTGATGGTTTGCGGAGCCGGTTGTACTGATCTTACGCGTCGTTTCAGAACGTCTCAGACATGCTCTATAGGATTGAGGTTGGGACTTCGAGCTGGCCAATCCAAACGACGTATGCCGACCTCTTGCACATACGCTTCCACATCGCCAGACCGGTGGGCGCAAGCGTTGTCGTCCATAAAAATTGAGTCTTCACCTAAAGCGGCCAATGCGGGTTGTGCATGAGGAATTAAAACTTCCGTTATGTATCGATGTCCAGTCAGTGAGCCGTTTTCAATGAAGACTAACTCTATACGATCCATTGAATTTATTCCTGCCCAAAAAATAACAGAGCCCCCACCAAAAGGTGTGATTTCTTCAAAACAAGCCTCTGCAAAGCATTCTCCTCATCTTCATAACACTCGTAGAGATATCCTGGCTTGATCGGAAAACAATACCCTATTCCAGTCTCCTTGAGTCCATGACTCACAATTTCGAGCAAATCTAAGCCTGGCAACTCTGTGCTCACGGACTGCATATATTGGCCACTCGTCCTGACCGTCCATAGACTAATATGCACATTTCTTACTTCTTCGAGGTTGTTCTTAAGGTCCATATACGAAGACTTGTGATTTCTCAATGCGCGACTTACAAGAAAACGATTATCCCGTGGTTGGGTACATGGTTTTCTTCCAGAACTAGGCCTTCTCTCGACGGAACCGGTGTCTTGATACCGCTGCCAGGTCCTTTGAACCGTCGAGCAACTCACACTTAGCCTTGAAGCCACAAAGCATTAGCTGCAACCCTCTTCGAGCAGCGCAATAATTTTAGTTGCATTTACCACTTTCTCTTACATTATTGAGACAGCTAAACAGCAATAAATGAAGCTTTAATAATTAAGAATATGAAATAAATTCATAAAAATTGACTAAAAGTTATGAAAACCGATATTATCTTTTGGAACTTCGCACCAAAAATTTAGGATAAAAAGTGGTTTTCTGTAAAAACGAGCATCAAACGAAAATTTGAATTTAGAACGTACTGTTTTAAATACCACGGCATTTTTAAACCGGCCAGTAACATGTACAAATGATTGAAATCATTTTAGTACCGTATTTTTTTTGTTTTTTTAGAAAATGAGTGTATATTGAATATAATGAATACAGTAGTCTTCTGTTATTTCAGTCATTATAGTAAAAGGAATTCAACGTAAACGATGTAGTACCAAGATAATATATAAAGTAATTTATCAATTTATTTTAGACATTATTTTATTCTATGGGAGGAATATATCTCGCAGGTTTTGTGTCGTCAGACTTCTTCTATATTCCTAACCAAAAGAATATTTTCCTTCGAAGTACCGTAAATACGAGATGCATGACTTCTATTTACATTCAAAACTAGTTTTAGAAATGGCTTCTTCTCTCCGTGTATTCCGTGCGTGGTTATTTTCTACGGTAGTTTCTTTGAAAAGTAACGGAATGTCGACACGCTGTATTTCCTGCAATTTACAGGTTATTATTGCATGTCAAAGATGTATGTATTTATTTTTACATCAATTTATTTTTTGTTGACGAAATAAATACATTTTATATGCCAGTTTAAGAGTTCATTATTTAATAATGTAAGCAGAATCAACATTACTGATCATATAAGTAATTGTTCCGTTAACACCAACCACTAATTGAGTTTAGATCGCTACCAAAAAAGAACCTGCAAGAAATGCAGGTTTATCTTTGGTGGCTCTCGTTATGAAACAGCTGTAAACCTAGTTTTCAGACTTGACAGACTAGTTTTAAAGAAGGTCGCTCAATGACCTATTTGTTCGAATGATTATTTTAGCATAAAGTCACTAGGGTCACCAGTAACTTATTATGATCAGCATCATAGCAACCGCAAAACGTCCATTGCTGGACATAGGCCTCCTCAAGAAAGGGGGAATGTGCCCATAATTGCCGCGCTGGGTTAAGGTGTTGGCAATCGCAGAGCGTAACTTCGTGATGGGAATTCTGCTACACTGCTTCGGATGGATATACCACCATCTGTCAGTTCTGGTACCTCAGTCGCCACTTACCACACCCGGTACAAGTGGTGGTACTATTCCACTCTGCCGGTACTACGCGGTACGGTAATTTATGTAATATTGTAACCAAGAGATATATATCATGTATTTTTAGTTTTAACGATTTTAAAGTGCCTATAGGATTATTTAAATGTAGATAGATATACATCACTTTGACTAAAGCGCAATTTGCTTAAAATTATCACATTATTGAGCGACGTCTCATAAAACATACTATGTGGCATAGTAACGAGCAGACAACACATTTAATGTTCTGAATAGTGAAATGGGGGGGAAAACGTTTCGAACCATTACTCATAGTAAGCCCAAACACCGAGAAATATATCTTCATAAAGACTTTGTCAGCATTAATAAAATATTCATAGGATACTATAAAAGGAACAAAAATGGACGATTACAATCGATGAAGCACGGTTGATACTTTGACATAATTTTTCAGTAAGAATCAAAGAGCTGGACGTATAATTGATGAGCCATCGCAGCCAACGGGCCATTATTAATGGGCATAATTGGATCACACCCCTCCCTGCCCTCCCCCCGAAAGCATTTATTGTTCGCACGTCGTATGCGAGATGGTGACCAGACATATTGCTATAAGCGGGATGGTTGATCAAAACCTTTTTTGTAATCTCGACGGGCCCGATGGCGCAATCGGTATTGTCCCTATCTTGTGCAGTAAAGTTCCCCACCCAGGACAAAAATGTGGTGAGCATTTGTTTGTTCGTTGTCTGGGTGTTAAATATATGCATTTAAATTTTATATTTGTAACTCAGTTCCTTGATATAGGTAACATATTTACCTTACGTTACATATTTCGGAATCAGGCCAATGTATGTTGTATGGATTTACATTCTAATGATTTAAGATTAAACAACAAGATTTATTTGTACCCTAATTCTGTTACTTCTATCTTCTATCTTTTAGTAACGGACCAAGAGTGGATCAGAATGAATCTTTGAAAGTAAATTACTCTCTTTGGTTACGATATGCGATAGATATTGTTTTATATTCTGGGTTATTTAAATAAGATACAAGAATACGATTTTTTAAAGATGACTTTTAGAAACATCACCTGCATTGGTAGGTACCTTATTCACTGACTGATTTATACCGCCAAATAACAGTGTTTGCAATGTGTGTTCTGGTTTAAAGGATGCGAGAGGATGATGAGATTAAATTACTTTAAATGAATGTAACATAGTATCTTCAATTCAAAAGGTTCGCGATCAAATAGAGATATTTGTGATGACAGCGTGTATAGGCAGCGCTTACTTTTACCATCAAGCGGACCGTATCCTTGTTCGTTGACGTAATATAAAAATATAAATAAAAAAGAGATAACACGACATTTGTGCCGACCGACATTAAAATATATTGCAAGGAATTTTGAGATTTAATCAATGTACTCCGCATTTTAGATACGAGTAGACAATTAACATTTTGCGTGGAAAGAGAACGAATAAAACATTTCGTCTAGTGATATTTTAATAAATTCCAAATTTGTTCCAGGTTGTCGAGCG
Organism: Heortia vitessoides; assembly: GCA_020976665.1. Taxonomy (NCBI): domain Eukaryota; kingdom Metazoa; phylum Arthropoda; class Insecta; order Lepidoptera; family Crambidae; genus Heortia; species Heortia vitessoides. Next base: position 10,580,080 of record JACJUM010002929.1, read on the forward strand.
AACACAATGATCGACGAGAGTCGAGAGTACGAGTGCGTACATCACAAAAGCACCCCGCCCTGGCGTCGAGACTATGCCTGCCTCCACCCAATCAAATAAGCCGGAGAACATAAATTTGAATAATGAATGGCGACCAAAAAAGCCTCAACATAAACGAAATTCGCATGGAAATCCCTAAAAGCATATGCTCCAACGACTGCCGAAATGCAAGCAAACTAACTGCATTCCAACTGCGCCCGCCAGACCCCAACTCTACATTCCTGGACCGTCCGTTCGTGCAAAGAGTGAACGAGACCGACTCGATCAACCTTAGAATGTTATTAGACCTAAATGACTCATTCAGTGATGTGTATGACTTCGATCGAACTGTGAATGGAACGCTTTCGAATTGTACTTTTGAAAATGGAACGTGCGCTAGTGACGTGAGTTATAATTTGTGGGCGTTGCCACTACTAGTGTTTCCATTATTAACATTATTTGGTAACGTGTTAGTAATAATGAGTGTGGCTAGAGAGAGAAGCTTACAAACTGCTACTAATTACTTTATTGTTAGTCTGGCTGTTGCGGATTTGTTGGTGGCAGTTGTAGTCATGCCTTTTGGAGTTTACTATTTGGTAAGTTTGAACTTTTAATTCTAAGCATGTAATCTGCTTGTGTTAATTCCTTGTTAAAAAGTTAAATTAAATTAAACTGGCTTAGTTAATTCTCTCACCGCAGAACCAGTTTTTGAAAAAAAAGTAGCTACTTGCGGACACGTTTAATTTCGACTGATAATAATACAAGAGAAAAAGCTCTTGTGAACTGGATTATAATCTCTAATAGTACTTTACCTGACAGACATTGTCTTGTCGAAACTGTAGATATTTATTATAAAAAAAAACTATTATTAAGATTAAAACAATCATACTTCTTAAATCGCAGCGAACTATACACAGGAAGCAAAAATAAATTCAAATCAGTTTTATAGCTTAAAAATTCTTCCCCGACTAACTTTATATATACTAAAGATGATTCTCGAATCAATAATCTGGACTGTGCCTATTTATTTCTGGAAATAACTGTATCTGACAAACCCAAAATATAAATTAAGATTACATTGCTGATTTAATTAATCATAACACTAACTAACGAATAATAATCGATTCCTTTTTCACTGAACAACTGATTCCTGACAACAATAGTGTAATAATGCAGCGACCTTAATACCAAATGACAAATGTCATTACGGCTTGGCCTCATTATGCCTAAGAGCAGCGTATGTGCCTTTCGTCAGTATTCCCAGACTTAATCCCTCTTCAATAAGGATTGTGTTGCCTATCAGCAAGAAACAGCTGCCACGACCTCTACAGTAGACGTTTGCGACATACACACCGATATACATGTAAATTTTGAACTATATATAAATAAGGATTTTCAAAATAAACTACAAATTGTTTCCTGGATAAAACAAAGAAACGACACTAAAAGTTTACTTATATTGCCTTCTCAATCATATACTTTATTTTGTGTTTTTTATAATATTAAAATATAAACGTCAATCCGGCATTGAATCACGTGTCGCTCACAAATGCTACCCATTACATATATGTAAATAATTGACATGTATGGGTCAAAAATTCTATGGGTAATGTGCTAATCTATAATTGACATGTAAACACTCATCTCATTAGAAAGTAAAATATGTGCACAAGTGACGTCGCAAAGTACCGCTCAGCTTTTGCCACTACGCCTGCCCAGCGCGGCAATTACTGGCAAACATCTCTCACTTGGGGAGGCCTATGTCTAATTATGGACTTTCTACAGTTAATGTGATGTTGGTGATAAGTGGATGCCAAGCTACAAATATAGTGACAATAATTATAAAACAAGTAAAATATATTATTTGTTTTGTTTAACCATTGTGTTCGTCCTCCACCCAGGACAAGCCAGTGTATTTGTTCTGCTTCTGGGTGTTAACTATATATTTGAGTATTATATTTGTGATTCCTCTATTATCAGATGTTCGTAACACGAATGCTTTAACTTATCTCGGATTCAAGTCAATGTGTGAGATGTTGTTTGAATTTACTATTACTTTTAATAGTTTTCATTAAGTAAAAGCTGAATAAATAAACATATTTTACAAACAGATTCGGAAAAATATCTATTGACAAATTTACGAATCCAATCACGCGTAACAACGAGTTTTAATTAGGTTAACGTATAAACCGATACATTTTCCGTGAATTTACATTCGGTTTTAGTTTACAACGAACGTGGAGAAAACAATATAATGCATTTTTTTGTGTCATTTCGATATAGATATTGTGAAGTATAATTGTAATTTTTGTTGTTCGTACCTGTCTGTCCGTTTCCGCGAGGTACCAGTAAAGTAGAAAAGTACATCCCACTGCACCAGGTGTCGTTACCAGAACTGATAGATGGCGGTATACCCATCCAAAACAGTGCAGAATATTTTGATTTTATGTGTCTCTCAACTAAATTATTAATTCAATTGAAACAAACAAGTAAGTGCAAAATCGTCTTGTATACCGTCGTTTAGTTTCCAACACTTTCAAAAGAATAGTGCATCATTTCCTTTGGGAGTAATTCTCGGAACAATTTAAAGTTCCCCGGAGAGATAGCTCTGCAAAAGTACGATGTATTTGTCTTGTTGGAGTTTACAAGTTTTATTTACGGACTATATAACCTGAGGTCATGTGTTTTCATATTAAATCATTAAACTTTGCACATATGTTCATTCAAATTAACCGTTTGTCATCTACTATTAGATATATAGAAATCCCTTGAAAACATTGCCGCGAAGCGTATTTGAGCTAAACTATTTCGGGTAGATATACCGCCTTCTATAAGTCCCGGTACCTCAGTCGCCTCTTACTACACCTGGTACAAAGGGAGGTCTATACTCCTCTGCCATTATCCCACAGCATGTATGTCCTGACTGCTAATATGAACGCATAAATAACTGTGAGTTAATCGATTAGGATAAAATTTTTCATCATCATCATCATACCTGCATTAAAAGTCCACTGTTGGACGTAGGCATCCCCAAGAAAGGGGGTATGTTGCCCATAATTGCCGCGCTGGGTAAATGTTCTGACAATCGCAGTGCGCAGCTTTAGCGACGGGAAAGCTGCTGCCCATCCCCGCCCTTAACATTTAAGCTAAGTTTTGCATAGATATACCGCCATATGTTGGTATTGGTACCTGAGTCGCCTCTTACGACACCTGGTACAGGGGAGGTACTATTCTTATCCGCCGGTACCTCACGGCTAACTTTAAAATTGGTCATACCCAAAGATAAATGCATCTTGAACAGTGCATACAATAGTCATTTTTGTAGTTGGTGATGTATGTTTGACAGTGGCAGCGTCAACGTGCAGAATCGTTTTCAGATGGTAGACCTCACAACAAGGTAGTTGCACCACACTCTCACTTATTTCTACAACCAAATACCAGTGTTCGCATTGCTGTGTTCGGATTTGAAGGGTGACAAGTTTGGCAACGCGTTAGTGATATCCTTGTGATATTACAAGCGTCTATAGGCTGCGGTGACGTTTACATTACGTTTGACACGGCAAGTATACAGGACTGTCAATCTGACCTAATAAAAATAACGTTTGTGATGCTTGATGATATCTCCAGCGACAATACAATTTTGAAATTAACTAGCTATTTAGGCTACTTCTTTAAAGGCCTCGTTACGCTACCGCCATGTGTTTAAAATCACATACATAGTATATAGTAATATGCTGAAATGGACCACGGACCGGCTATTACAGTGGATGTCCACCAGTCACGCAGACCTTCTCCATAGAACCGTAGTTCGGTTCGTAGGTCTTTCTGAATTCAGGTCGCATATGAAATTTCTAGAGTAGATCTATGTGGATTTCCTACCAGCAGTGGATATCCTACGGCTCATAAGATTATATTCTTAATGTTGGTTTCAACTGTTAATAATATATTTAATTTCATTTATATTAAATTACATATGTTGATACAATATTACAGCTGATATGATGATAATATAAAGGTAAACAAGCAGGAAAATAATAATAGCCTTTAACAGAAATTACCATAACATTGTCTTAAAACAAAAGCCTGCGTACAAATTAGACATTCTAGCGTATATCAGCATACATTTTTTGTACAGAAAAATGTAATCTCTACACGGACAGGAAATAAAAAATAAAGCGTAAACGTAGTACTTTGCCAGCATTCAAGTGGAGGTACGAAAGGTCCGAGTTCTTAACCCTTACCTATTACTATGCCTTGCGTAGACCCACATACATTACTGGAGCATATGTTAATAGCGTATTTTCCGGCCTCCACGGTTCTTGGATAGAGGAAAATCTTTGAAATAATATGATTAACGGTGAATAATTCTTGCGAAGTAGAAGCAGAAATAGCTAAGAATAATATACCGTATCTACCTTCGTAATAATAAAACTACTACTACACTCATTACAAAACTACTCATTTAACGGCTTTAAAACGTGGTTTATTTAAAGTTTTACATTTTTTAACGATGTTTTGACGTCAATTATTGGTGGTTGCCAAAATAAAACAAGATTTAAAACCTTTAAAAGAGAGTAAGTAGTTCTAGTATATTGCTTATTACTTTTCCGTCCACGACTTTGCCATCAAGTGCTTACTTGTTCACACTTCCCCTAGGAACTTATTTTTGCCGAGATCAAAAGAAGTCAATATCGTTCTTTACCTACCAAGGTAGGGTTTGCTTAAAAGTTTGTACCGGGAAACTTATTTTGCTCGGAATATAATGTTTATTATTTTATGCACGGAAACCGTAATTTTTTTTAAAGATATTTTGTTAGAAAATATTTAGTATTTTAATATATATTTTTATTAAAATGTTAAGCGACATTTATTAGCCCTTTTTTCTTACATTTATGCGTTCACTATTCATAATAAGAATACTTTTTATTTATCTCAATCTTTAGAAGGGTTGCCGTAAGGTAACCAAAATGTCCAACAAAAGACTATAGAAATATAATAAACGTTCGTCTTAAAGCCGTTAATAAGAAATTTATTGAGTGTTTTTCTTCAATAACACCCTGCCTAGTCACAGTAACTGGAACTGGAACAACAGAGTGTAACTTTTATTTCAAACTCTTGTAACAGAACCACTATCGAACACAGAATGAAAAGACATAAATAACTAAACCGTAGAAGAGAGCATAATAAACTGTACCCATCTATCAAGTGAAAAGTGGGATTGCAAATTGAAATGTGGCGCGCATTCCCCAGATTGCATGTAAAGTGTTTTCCAATTGTGTCCTATTATTTTCTGTCGAACCCACCGACACTTTAGGGTTAAAATGTCAAAGCGGTTTTATTCTTATGGCGTTGAACAATAAAAATAATTTATAGCAAATAAAAGTAAGAAGAAATGAGTTTATGTAGTGACATTGCACGGGATATTTTATTCTCGGCATAGCTTTATCGTAAGGTTTATGACTATGCTACAAAGCTATCCTGCAGATAAGAGTTGTGTTTGGATTGCATTGGATTATGGACAACAAATCGTTTTTCATTAACAGATAAAACCAGTTTTCTGCGTTTACCAATATTGATACTTTGAGAGGTCAGATGGTCTTCCAATACAGGTCAAATAACTTGTAAAGTGGATTTGTGCGTATAATGTATAATAATGGCAAAATCAATTCGCAGATAAATTCCGTCTGCCATTGTGTGGCTCTGCAATTTCACACATACGGATAAAACTGCCTATCAAAGTTTGGTATGCGTTAGGTGACTCACGGTTGATCGGCCATTGTATTGTTTAATAGATTTGGGATTTAGCATCTCTCTGTAATTATAAGTGAACAAAATAAATCAATACACCATTGCGTTTTCTCACTTTTATAAAATAAGTAATTATCATCAATTAACGCATTGTAGTATATTTAGTATAATAAACCACCGTTTGTACCGTATAAGAAATCAAGAAAAACAGCATTTAGTTTAGCAAAGTTTTTCAAAAAGAAGTAAATATGCCTAGAGTTTGCCCGCGGTTTTTTTCTCATGGCAATCCATTCTTAATCTAATCTAATAGTATATAGGTTACCGTGAGGTACCAGCTTAGTAGAATAGTACCTTCCCCTGTACCAGGTGTCGTAAAAGGCATCTTAGGTACTTGACCGACAAATGGCGGTATATCCTTTCAAAACGATGTAATTTAAATGCACAGGGTAGGGAGAGACAGCAGCATACCCGTCGCGCAACCTACGCTCTGCCTCCAATCATGGCCGAAATTTTCCTTTTCTTTGTGAAGGCCTATATCCAGGAGTGTACTTTTAATGGCTGATATGATGATGATGATTTTACCGGTACCGAGATGGGGGGTACCTGGAGAGTAGAATAGTACCTCCCCCTGCACCAAACGTCTTAAAAGGTGACTAAGGTACCGGAACCGACTGATGGTGGTTATACACCACACTGTGTATCGACATACAGTTTGCTTTAAATACCACAGCAGTAATTTTGTCGCGATGCTACGCTTATCCAGCGCGGCATTAATGGGCGAATTCCCCATTTCTTGGAGAAGCTTATGTTCAATAGTGAACGATTTACAGCTGTTATGACAATAAATATTATAAATATTTTCTTTTATAACACTATAAGATTAACATCCATACTGAACGTATGATAGAAAGCGTCACTGCTACCTATAAACGCTCGCAATATCACAAGGATACCACTAGTGTGTTACCAACCTTGTGAACTCAAATACTATGGCGCATTTATTTAGTAATTTCACTACACCTCTCACGCTTTAAACCTGAACACAGCAATGCAAACACTGCTAGTTGGCGGTAGAAATAGGAGAGGGGTACCAATGCAGACAACCTTGTGAGAGGTCTACTTCTTGGTTAATACTATGTTTTAAAATCGGAATTAGCTAGTGTTTCATATTTCAAAATTAATATAAGCTAATATTACTAACAAACACTACCTGCAGAATACGAGTTCTGTACCTCGCAGTAAAATCAGACTGCATGTAACCGATAGGCAAAGCTCTAGGAAATGCTATTGCATATCTCTGTATGAAAACTCTGAAAGAACGGAGTCTGTGTTTGAAGCTACTAAATACATAAGACTTGAACTTTATTGGACTAAACATAAGGTTGTTTTGGTGGAATATTGAAAACTCAAAACAAAACAAAATTCAAATACAGAATCTACAAATATTAATACTAGCAGCACCCTGTAGTTCCGCTCACATTAAATTGCAAAATTTTCATCTTAACTTTTCACCCTCCTCTCACCACTTTGAGTCAGTCAGTTAGCTTCTCCTTATATATATAAGTTTGTTGATGTTCCTAATTGAAATCGAATACTTTAGAGAAATGTCGGTATTCTTGTAAACCATTAGGTGGCAGAAAGACAGTTTATACTTTGGCCTACCAACTACCCTTACTGTGGCCATTTGAAAGAAGGCATTTTAATTTTTATGCTGCCCTTTTAATGGGCGTAAGTCGAACTTGTCTTCCACAGACTTCGTCGCTCAGTCTTTGATTCCATATTCATTACCATCCGATAGAAAGCAATTAAAGGCGTTAATTACCAGCACGTAACACCCGGATCAAACACAAATGGTTTTTTTTGTTTTGACAAAGAATTTCGTATTGTGTATTCAGAAGCTCCGCTCTACGGTTTGAGACATTTTATTGCCTATTATATTTCACTATTATCATCTGTCTATATAAAATAAGAAGCTAACTGAATAACTAACTGACATCAAAACTGGGCCTAAACTATAAAGGCTAAAAGTTACAATTTTACAGTTTCTTTTATGACGATGTTAGGGGAGTACTAAAGAGGGTTTTAAAATAATTCACCCCCTAAAGGGGTATAATGGAGGTGCAAAGTTAGTATCAAACTTTAGTGGTTTTAAGGTTCTTCAAATAAATTTCATGAAATAGATGAAAATTATTTTTTTTTAATCATCCTTTATGGAGGTGTAAGAGGGGTGCAATGTTGGAATGAAAGTTCTGCAACATAACGCGAGTAAAACCGCGGGGGACAGCTAGTAAATATAAAGGGCGATAACTAAGAGCTGTTTTTGTTATCTGTTTTATGTTGTTACTAAATGGATTGATTAAACCTTGATTGATTTTTCCTTGCTGAAGGTGTTCTTATATAATAGACCCAAGGGGATTGAATTTGCACAGAAAACCACGAGTTCTCTGTCAAGGCTTTTGGGTACTGCGGGTCAAAAAATTATTTCAAGTGTCTCTGTATTGAGAGGAGATTGGCAGTGGCAGTGTGGGTCAGTTACAAAGGTAGGGCAATGTACGTCTAACTGGAATATCACCAGACTGACTGACCACACCTATTGCACTGTACAAACATATAATTACCATTAGTTTAAAAACAAAAAGAAAAAGAAATAACATCTGTAAAATTTTATTGTTTTTATCAAGTTGTGTATATTATAATATTGAAATAATTTTTTTTTTTAATTATTCTGTACGCAGTCGGCTCTGCTTTGTTGTTCGATGTAAATTTTCAGAACACGTGCTATAAAAAAGTTACGATAAAGCCGAGTCGAGTTATGTGATTGAATGGTGGAATATTTGTTCGTGTTCACGCCACTTTCAATATGTCATGAAAATACTGCCTGTAAATATTAATAGAAAATACTTTTTTATTGATAGATCCCTAGATTTTTTTTAAACAAAAGCAGATGGTATTGAATTTTAGAATGCCGTGTTTATTTCAACAATTATTTATAGGGTTAAATTTCATAAATAATAGTTTATAGATCATAACATATGCAAATATTTGTTTGATAATAGGTGGTCACTGTTTTCTATAGACGCTTGAAGCATCGAAAGGACATATTAAGCGCATCGTTAACAGTGGCTTAAGGACTATATCAAAACACAAGCAAGAGTTAGCGAGACGTAACCATGCAGACGCTCATGGCTCACGCTCACGAAAGAAACTTCTAGAATTTGTTATTGTAAATTATTTGTCAACATCTTTTACCTGACTCCGTGGTAATTTGATCAAATCACTTGTGCTACGAACATGATACAATAGAAGAATAACAAATATAATACTAAAATACATAGGTATTATATAGAAATATTCATCTAATAAATATTTGTCCTTGGTGGGGATTGAACCGCCATCTAACTTGTCAAAATAAGTCAAGAGCATAAGCGTTTTTTTTTTGTTCACGTTTATTATTTTTCGCGACTAGAATAAGCAAAAGATATAAATTTTATAGTGTGATACTTTATAATTCATCACCATCATTAGATCAGCTGATCATACTGTTAGACATACCTCAAGTGATCTCTAATAGGACCGGTTGTATGCGGTCTGTGCCAGATAGTCTAACTTGTGAGTGGGACGCCTTACACTGTGCTTTCCTGTAAGTGGTCAAGAATCTTACGACTCCATCGTCCATCGATCTGAGCACTAAGTACTTGCTACTTTAACTTGCTATCAGCAAGCCGCCGCGCTAAGACGATAACTTTGTTATTTTTTACGAATTTCCTAATTCCTGACTTGATGGCACAAAGAAACTCCGAGCAATGCTCTCTCCATGTGAAATTCAGCTATTTTGAGTTGGCTAACAAGGCCATAGTTAGAAACTACATTTGCTAACATAGATTATTGCTGGTAACAGACATTGATCGAAGACTTTCGACTTGAGACACTGAGGTATGTCAAATGAAATGTTCCGCAGTTTTGCCAACGCAGCCCAGCCAAGTCGAATTCAGTAATTCACCTCATCTTGAAGTTGGATCTAGACTATTTATAAATACGTACAAGTCAACAACTACAAGAATTTGGTTCTAAATTGGTACAATTAGGGCTTTATATATGGTTTTCGTCTTCTCTATGAGATTCATTCTGAGATCTATCAGTGGAGAAACTTCCTTCGTCTTCGAGAATTGTACTCAAATATTCCATCGATTTTGCCATAATTATAATATCGTTAACAAATCGGAGATGAATAATGCATTCGCTATTAATAATGATGCCAAAGCCTTGCTATTCCAAGAGCGTCTTCCAAAGTGGCATTGAACAATATCAGAGTTGTGATGTCTCCCTGTTGTATACCCCCTTTATAGAAACCCCTTTATAGAGGAATAGCCTCCAAATTCTGCTTCTGTACTCAAATCGACATAGTGGCGTTATCATACAATTACTTCGGCACTTTGATGTACTTATAATTAATATTGCACTGCTGAAAAGATTTAAGCATAACCCATGTCTTAACTGAATTGAAAACTTTCTCATAATCCACAAACGCTAAGCACAATGGAGTGTTATACGCTTCTATCTTTTCGATATAACTTACTTCAATCATCTATGGTACTGTAGCGTTTTTGGAAACCTGTTTGTTCGGAAGTCATTAAAGCTGCACTCGAGACAGCTCGCAATGACACTAGAAACAGCTTATAAACATGGCTCAGAAGTGTGATGTGGTGGTGAGTATTTAATAAGGTGTTGTCATCTATCTTAAAAACTACCACGCTGCTGTTCCGTGCTTTTTACGTTGTGGAGGAAGACGGTGTACAAGTGCTTTTGAAGGGTATATATAGGCTAGGCTATATATATGCTATAAGTATCGACTTTCCACCCGCTTTTAGAAGCTCAGTTGTGAATTTATCATCACCTGGCATCTTGTTGTTCTTAAGCCGATTTAGACCATTCTAATCTGGCTCAGGCTGATGACCTTGGAGAAATGAGAATTAGCTTAGCATTTGGGTCTTTTGCAGTGCTGTTAACAGACTTAGCTTTTTTTAATTTAGGTTAGGGACTTTTCTGAGATCGAAATTTATTCGTACGCAGATCCCAATAATGTCGTGTTTATAAGTATTAGGTAATTTCATCGTTATTTAGACATAATCCGTACAGTGTCCACTGTTGGACATAGCCCAAGCAATTAAATATATACGGTTACCCGCAGCTTGCATCCAGCGCACTCGTATCGTTCTAATTAGATCAAACGTTCTTTGTCCATCGCCTTACCTCTCTACTATTTTATAAAATAAAATGACTAAATACTGGACACTAAAGATCTAAAATCTGATACATTGTATTCGCTTTTCAGTGCTTTGTTTGTGATACTTGGATTTAAAGTAGCTCTGATCAGTGCAATTGATTGTCTGACGCATGTATTTTATGATTCAGTCTTTATCAGCTGAACAATTGCTTGAAGGCTTGTTTATATTGCGTTAAGATTAAAAAGGTTTAGCTATCTCTATTTCTTTCTAAAATACTTGGTCAAAAGTTAAAAATAACTGTGTAATAGGGACTATATTTTGTTTTTCTGCATTGTATTGGCTCAATAATAAAAGTTCAACGTTGGTGGTTAGAATATCGTTCATATTAGATATATGCAGTATTAGATTACTGGAATAATAACTTTTACTTTGTAAGTTTATTTTGTATTTCACAACTTATAGTTGCGTATTTCAAAATAATTATATATATAGTCAAGGAGTAACAAAATACATAAACATGAGCGAAGACAATAAAATTATGATTTCACTTAAAACTAACTTCTTTTTGTCAATATCAAGCCTTTACTGCAAATGGAGAAGTGCATGTTTTACCAACAGGTGGAAGAATTCTAGCTTGTAGGAAATTATGACCGCCACCTGTAGCCTACTTCGTCAGGCTGTATTTGGAAATGAATCTATTATCGGTAGCCGTGGGGTACCGGCGAAGTAGCTTAGTACCTCCCTCAGTTCTAGGAGTCGTAAGAGGCGACTATCGTATATACTAAAGGATCGGAGTCAGGTTAGAGATGAACAGATGAGATGTCATGTGATTATTTTTTGCTGTATTTGTAATATTTAGAGCAAGGTTTTTACGGAAACGGAAAGTTTAGAAAATGTGTTAACTAATCTTTGAATGCAGGTAGAGTAGAGTACAGTAAAAAAAGGTTAATAGAGTAGAGATTAATATGTAAGAACCCAACAGGGAGATTTAAACTACAAAAGTAACGAGATTATATTTTACTATGTATATTTTTATCAATTATTTGTAAAACTATATTGAGATGGTCACGGACCGCATGCGGCTCGCGTGGCTTTCGGACCGTTCATTGAAAGTATATTGTCCATCGGATTTATCTGCCATCGAGATATCCTATTGATACATTGAACGTGAGATATCGCTTCGTGATGAATTCGAGTCAAAAATAGACTGTGTCCCATTTAGCCCAATTTCATACCGATACATCGCTCCTATTTATTACTTTTAAAGTTATGAAAATATTTACTCATCAAAGGGAGCTGATTCGATCTATTATTTACCAGTTCCCGTGATATTCAAAATGTCCATGTATTATATTATTGAAAATAGAACAGACAGACAGACAGAGTTACTTTCACATTTATAATATTAGTAGGGATTCGTCAAAAATAGGCCATTACATTTTCACTAAAACAAACCTGGCAATACTTGTTCGGAATCTGTTACTGATTGTCAATGTCACAGTCGACTATCTACTACAACGAATGATTAAACACAACGCTAGCTCACGAAACATTTGTTATTACTTTATAGGTAGTTTTATTTAAATGTCATAATTGAGTTTAAATTAATCTCGATTCAATCAACTATTTTCGAATTTCACATTTACATTTGATTCTGTTGAAAGCATTTTTTACTGACTGGGTATTTATTAACTAATCCTATTTTGTTTTATATTTATACTAGCAATGCACGCGACTTCTTCCGCGTAAAATAGTGACTTTGGGTAGCATTCCTCGATAAATGAACTACTAATTGGACTAAGGGATTCTAAGTTTAGCGAGTTTAAACAAATTCTTCAGCTTTATAATATGAGTATTGATGTTGGTATATTCAATTACTTTGTATCAATTTAACATGTAGGTGCTTATCTTATTGATTTATTTTTACTCTATATAATTATAGCATTAAAGTACCTACCTATGTAACTAAAACTTTATGAAATAGAGGAGTTCTTTCCTGAATTTTTTCAAACATAAAAGAAGACACTCAAATAGTCAAAATATTTGTTGCTTTACTTGTATATTGAATGTGGCAACCTTAATACACTAGAATCACGGACCAAAACTCTTTGGTATATCCATAAATATTTCATTTCACAATTATTCCTAAAGTTACAAGCAAACTTCTGCTACTATCTTATTCCTTTTCAAGCAAAATTTGGGAAAATTATACTATAATTGTCAAAGGTAACTCAAGCCTCTCATAACACAATCAAAAAGGTTTAATCCTTGATGTCTACAAACTCATTCGTATACCCGCCATCTTTTGAATACGTACAGTATTTTTCATTATTCAAATTCAAATTCTTCTAGACTAGTTTTGAAGATAAGTTTAATATTTAAATAAGATTAGCCAATTAAAATCTTAAAATCTTATTTATTCTTTAATTTTAATTAGGTTTATCAAGAAAATTACAAAATAAATCAATTACAAAACAATATATCTAAAATAATGTATTGTTACTTATATACATATTATATTTCTTGTGTTATATAAATCAGAAATAAAGACTTAAACCTACTTCCATCTCTTATTACTTACTGGAAGTAGACCTCGTACAACTTTCACCCATTTCCACCGTCATTTCGCAGTGTTCTCATTGCTGTGTTCCGGTTTGAAGGGTGAGAAAGTCAGTGAAGTAACTGTTTAATGTGACATAATATTTTATTTAATATATAATTGTATTTATTATATTATATAATTATCATTTAAGTCACAAGATTGGCAACGCGGTAGTGATATACTTGTGACGATGCGAGCGTCTGTAAGCTACAGTGACGCGTACTATCACGCGAACTGTATGCTTGTGCGTCAACCAGGGCTTTAAAAAAAACTTATTATATATTAACTTATCATATTTTTTAGCATTTCCCGCTCATAATTGCTACCCTACCTAACACCACGTTTCGCAGCCGAGACACTGCTGCCCCTTTTATTTTTAGCTAACGATGGAGTATACATCGTTAGTTAAATATATAAATTAATTAGTCTCTATATAACTCTCTCTTCGGTCATAAATAACATCTGCAACACAGAAATAATATTATTATATTTCACACCAGGCACACCAAACTAATAAATTAAACCTGACTATCCTCCAAGGACCTGTCTATATGTAAGTGATCACATCCCTGGAATACGACACCATATGGCCGTATATTGTAACAAATTTACCAAAGAAGATACATGAGTTTTTAGTTTTGTTCCTTTTATGCACACATTTTAGTAGCTCGACAGAACTAGCAAGAACCATGTTACGTTTCCCGTTATAAAGCTGCGATCTGTTTACGGATTTGATCACGGTTGTCTACCGCGGTATAAAACTTATGCAAGCTGACATGATAACGAAGTCATCATCGTCATATTAGAAGTTGAACGTCTATGGCTAAAGCATTCTCTTCCGGAGACAAAAAGCGAACTTCACTCATAATTGCCGCGATACACAATCGTGATAGCAAAAAGCTCGTAGCATCGTAACGGAAATGCTAGTGCCAATCCCCGCCCTGTTAGGGTGCGCTGTTTCGGGTGGATATTCATAATTATATATTTATTGTTGTATATGTATTACATGTTAGTACAAATGATCATAAAATTACGTGAAATGGTTCTATAACATGACCGTTGCAGACCGCAAACGTTGCAGATTGGGCGACAGCCTTTAAGCTTCTTATTTTAAACATGTTTTATAATAACAATTAGTTTACACAAATCTATGACATAACATAATAATACTTACATACATTAGTAGTCTATACTAGGATTGAATTTTAATGCATTTTTGTGTTCGCCATCTACCGCCATCTGTCAGTCTCGGTATTACCGTCGCCTATTTTTGGTACTATTGCTGCCGGTACCCTAAGGCCTATGATAAGTATGAAATTATCTCACTCGTACGCAAGTGCAGCGACTATACTAGTGACATTAGTGTTTATTTGTTGCAGTAGAAACAAGAATGTACAGTATAAAGTAGAATCTAGCTAACATTGAAAATCGGGATTTGAAATGAGCATATATTGCTATCAATACATCACATTTAAATACAAGTGAGTAAAAATACTTGGAAATGTACGTAATATCCTAGGGTTTCATATAGGACTTAATATCATACAAGTAGACCTCTTACAAAGGTCGTATGCTCAAAATAGGTAAGAGTGAGATACCAATATCTCACTCTCACCTATTTCTACCACAAAATAGCAGTGTTCGCATTGCCGTGTTCCGGTTTGAAGTGCAAGAGAGGCAGCGACATTACAATGTAAAGTAATAGGATATCTTCAGATTGGCGACACGGTATTGATATGTTTGTGTTGACACAAATATTACAAGCTTATTGCATATAATCCTTATTTTAGGACGCGCATCTAAACTTGTCATTCGTGTTGCATAAAGGCTCAGATGTGTAAGATGATTTTTATGATCGCCCCCGCATCATGTAGACTCAAGCTGAAATCGGTATGCTCTAAAATAATACTCCCCTAGATCCCAGCAAAGGTCACTGCTGTATACAGCTCAGTGTTTTCCAGAAGCCTAATGAGATAATCTCAAACATTCTGCAAAGTAAGTGAGATCAAAAAATTAAAAAGTACAAGCATCTAACTAGAAAAGTACACTAAGGCTACTTTATATCTTAACATCACGCGAACATCAAAAACGAACGACATATATCTATTTCTGTAGTTTAAAATAGGATAAAATTATTCAATAGTCTACCCCATTTATCAATTTTCCAATCAAACCCGGCGGTGTCTTCGTAATTTATCCGTGTATCCATTGCGAGTCAGACGGGAAAATTGGTACAACCTAGTATATTGGATACAACTAGCAAAATGCTGCTTTATTTAAAGGGTCAATTTTGCTGTCAATAATTGACCTTTGACCTTCGTCAGTATAACTGATAGGCTGATATTTACGCACCTATTACAAACTAGACTCAAATGTAATATGGACTATCAATGTCACTCAAACTTATAAATGGACGCATTTCGTAGTGTACTTCTTCTTCTTCATCTTGTTTACCAAAGGTCGTGGGTTCGATAATCACCAAAGACAAATATTTCTATGTTCTATCATCATCATCATTATAGCAGCGTTAGAATGTCCATTGCTGGACAAAAGTCTCCCCAAGAAAAAAGGAATTCGCCTATTTTGTTATTTTGAACAAGCGTTGTGGCCATCGGGATACTGCTGCTGTTTCTGGTCGGCCGCCATCTATCGGGTTCCGATACCTCTGGCGCCTCATACGACATCTGTGTATATAAAAAATATTTGTGTTTATTTTGAGTCTGGGTGTTAAATAAATATTTCATTACATAAGCCATTGGAAGTCTACTGCTGGACATAGACCTTCCCAAGAAAAGGGAAATTTTGTCTATAATTGTCGCGCTGGGCAAGCGTGTTGGCAATCGCAGATCGCAGCTTTCACGACGAGAATGCTGCTGCCCGTCACTGCCCTGTGCATTTAAACTACACTGTATTGAACGGATATACCGCCATTTGTCGGTTCCGGTATCTTATTCGCCGATCTATTATTCTCTGCTGATACCTCACAACTTGATAAACAATTAGAATATTCAAATATTAAAATTGTGATTCCACCAGTATCTGAAATCTTAACTGATACCAATACTTTAAGCGACTTATCTTTGAGTTGGTTACGTTAGGCGTGTATGAAATGTGGTGTGAAGTAATTTTTTTATATCAAACTGTTCATAGATATGAATGTCCATATATTTCAATTTTAATCCATAGTTGTGTTGACAGCTATCATGTGTTATTAATAGTAATAATAATATTTACTAGCCGTCGGGTACCGGCAGTGAAGAATTGTACCTCACCGCATTGCACTGGAGCGGTATATTTATCGCAAACAACTTCGCTCAAATGCAAAGGGCCGCACACCATCGTCATACGCCACCACGCTTGCCCAGCGCTACAACTATGGGCAATATTCCACCTTCCTTAAAGATGCCTATGTCCTACAGTAGACGTTCAAAAGCTTATTTGATAATTTCTTATAATACACAATATTAAATCACAAACAAACAATTAATGATGTTGAACCGTGTGTTACCGGCGGAGTAAACTAGTACTTTGCTCTGTACTAGGGGTACTAGACGACTACGGTACCGGAACCGATAGATGGCGGTATATTTATCCGAAACAGTGCAGCTTAAATATTACAGGTTGAGGATGGGCAGCAGCATCATCTTCATGAAATTGGACTCTCCTATTGCCACCACGCCTACCCAGCGCGGCAATTATGGGCATAAATGATAGGGAGGCCTATGTCCAACAGGGAACTTCATATGACTGAGATGATGATTGATTATGATCCTTATACTACAGTGAAATATAGATATTTGTTTAAATAAATCTTTTTCTCACTTTATGATGTCATCGCGCGTGAACGACTGGACCTACATTTCTGATTCTATTTTAAATTTGTTAGTTAAGGGCAGTAGAAAGATTTTCTAAATAGAAAAAATTGAAAATTAAAAAATAAGTATCATGTAACCTTTTCTTTGACATACCTGTCAGTCGTTCGACAGAGCAATTGAAATAAAGAATGCACGCTGGAATACATGATCACCGCTACATGATCTCCGCTTCAGAACCTTACGATATTGGTTCTGCGTACCAAATGCTCTACCCACTGCCATTTCAAATTACTAATCCATCGGGAAATGTCGCTAATTTTGGTTTTGTTACGACTGTTAATAATACTCAATGCGAAGAACAATATCTAATAAATATATCATATTCCAACTATTCGCAAAAGCGAGGTCATTGATCTATGCTTTGGTACAAATATATCTCTCTGTACTTCTAACATCAGTCCAATGGCAACAATATTTCAAATATTTTACCCTTTAGACGTATTGTACTCACTCCTGTTCGCCGTTAAAAGAAGATATGGGCTATCAATCAATCAGAATCTCGGACAGATTAAGCCAATTTATCAATTTACCCGCTCAACTAAGCCCCGGACATTCATTATATGGCGATATACCGTTTCTGGGTCTGACAGACAAATTTCTGCAACCCATTTAGTCGATCACGGTAGCGCGTAATATATAGACGTTCATTTTAAGGGTTAACAGTGTCATCAATATAGAGGGTTGTAGTGCGGAACACTAACTGCGGGTAAATAAGGTTCAACCTCTTTAACACTGGTACAAAACACTATTTGACATGTAGAATAACACTTCCATAAATAACACTGTGTGGTATCTTAATATAAATTCAACTTTACATATATTGTAAATTTTAGTTCATTACCTAAAGAAAACACTTTCATATCGCATACATGTTTTTATGGAGCACTCGTAAAATTTCTCGCGGAAAACAACAATTTTCTGCGGCTATATATGAGGTAGCGTTCTTACTAGAAGAGGTAGATCTCATATAGAAAGTTGTATACATTGTACCTCACTCTCACCTATTTCTACCTCCTAAAAGAAGTGTTCGCATTGCCAATTGTAATTGCCGTTACAGTGAATACTACTATGTCCCTTTACCGAGTAAATTACTAGGTAAAGTGACATAGTATCAACAAGTCATAAGGTTAGCAACGAGCTAGTTTTATCCTTGCGCATTCTATCACGTGGACCCTATAGTTGTTTGTGGCTTTAGAAAAAAGGAGATGCTCGAGTAGATGCTGATAGCATAGTCAAAAAGAGACGAATGAACGCAATCATGGAATGTGATGTCAAACTATACGTGCTTCGTGTAAAACATATTCTAGAAGTACGTAATTGTTCAATACTAATACAAATACATCAATCTTCAAGCTCTTAAATTGAATAACTCTTTTCCGACCCTTTTCAATTCTGCATGCAAATGTTAAGTAGATATTACTCAAAATACCGTTTGGATTACTCTGCACAAACGTCTTAAGAGTCCCATACGATACCGAAGTCCTCGTATCAACTTAAATTTGCCTAAACTGAAATCCGTCTAAAGTTTCCAAGCCATTTGCTAGGCAGCCAATAAATAAGTCTTATCACGTGCGAGATATATGGGACCGTTGTGGTATATAGCCGACACTTTCTTTCAAATATTTCAAGTGGAACTAGAGTTGATTCTCTATCCATTACGCAGCTAAAACCTTTGATGTTTGACCCTTTTATTGATTTTAAATCATCCCTTATTCGTTAATTCATAATCGTTAAAGTATCTATTTATTAGTTCAAAATTACAGCTATTTATAATGAATTTTAGGTTTATAGGTATATAAACCTATTTTTATAATTTCTAGGTTGTCTGATTGCCAAACTACAAAATGATTGCGGGTATTATGTAAATTTTTAGATGGAGACTTTATTGATAGATACCTGATTATTATTTGGTATTAAAAAAATAATTAATTCAGTGAACAAAACCCAATTCTAAAGTTTTATTTCGAATATTCACATTTAATTTTGATACATACTTAGAATTACAATAGTAGTTAACATTCGTACACGGTTAATTATATTTTCTAATACTTCGTTCTAAACTCCACCATTGATAGAATAAGCATTTATGTTTGAGTGCTTAGTTATAATAGAACATTTACACTATTTTAACTACGATTCTAACAGAAACGAGATATATTTTACAGCTGATGTTGTTTCATTTCAGTACGTTAATGGCCAAAAACAATTTACATTTAATGAAATCTAAATTATTATAGCAGAGACGACTTTAACGTGTCTTGATAGACGAAACTCGACTCATATTTATATCTACTATTCAGTTTGATTACACTTTAGGATAACGTTTAGATTTTTTAAATCAAGATAATCAAAATATTATCATCAAATTATTTCTGCTCCTAAAATAAAATAAAAAAATCAAACATCTCATACGTTGACCTGACTCCGAAATGAGTATTTAAGCAATTACAGATATCAGGCAATGCCAGAATTATAAATGTATTACCTAAACACTAATAAATAACACCCAGACAAATACAAATATTCATCATATAAATATATGTCTTGGGTGGAAGCGAACCCACGACCGGTGGCGTATAAGATAGGATCGCGATAGCACCCTCGGGCCCGACAAAAAAATCCTTATTTATATAATCAACACGAAAGTTTGTGAGTATATATCTGCTTACTCTTACACGTCGGAACGGTTAGAAATGTTGCATCTGGATAAAAATTGGTACAGAGATTATTTTTGATAGCCTTTACAAATTGGCTGCTTTTTATCTTGAAAGTATGTCCTGAGAGATAGATTTCGCTTTTGTTTCTATGAAATCGCCACGATTTTTTGCACGGTCTGGCTGTCAGAGAGCGACATAAACTTCTTTGTGGATTAACTAGAGATCCTCAAAGATGTGTTTTAAAGTAAATCACCCTATCAAATTAAAAGCTAGTTAGGAATATTTTTATAATACGACTATCAGAAACAACCAGTATTTTTAAATACATGTATTACCTACGATACGTGAGAATTGAATCCGCAGATCGTGTGGAGATTTAAGCAGCACCAAATTTTCAAACCATGGCTTAAACGAAATCATTCTCAAAAGAACGACTTTAGTATATCCTACATTATTTCATCATATCAGCCATTAGACTCTATTGTCGGACATAGGTCTTCCCAAGGTAAAGGCAGATTTGCCCATAATTGCCGCGCTTAGCAAGCGTGTTGACATCGCAGTGCGTAGCTTCGCGACGGTTATGCTGTTGCCTATCCCCGTCCTGTGCATTTGAGCTATAATGTTAAGGATGGATATACCGTCTTATGTCGGTTCTGGTACCTCTTACGACACTACAGGAGCAGTTAATATTCAACTCTACCGGTACACGGTCAACATTATCAATCCGAAATTAACACATATCTCGTATCGTATTAATCTCCATTCTATTTGTAAAAACACAAATTATTAAATTAGTAGTAACAATATCGGCTTAGCATCAATACAATCGTTAAATATATGAAGAAAAACCAAAATATATATTATTATATATAGCTTCTACGCCTCATTTCTTTAAAAGCTATTTGGCCTTTATTCCGACCATAGACAAACAAATTAATGATCCCAGTCTAGGCCGTTTCTCCCCAGGGAATCCAACAAAATAGGTCCCATGTTGTCAGCTGTTGACCAACAATAATATAAACCATTTGTTTCAATTGCCATTATTCCAGTCAACGCTCTCTAAATTGGGGCTTTGATATGAGAGGTAATACATTCAGTTTAG
Source organism: Heortia vitessoides (assembly GCA_020976665.1). Classification (NCBI taxonomy): domain Eukaryota; kingdom Metazoa; phylum Arthropoda; class Insecta; order Lepidoptera; family Crambidae; genus Heortia; species Heortia vitessoides. The sequence continues at coordinate 10,601,307 of JACJUM010002929.1, forward strand.
ATTTTGTAGTCACTCAATCAGTCAGATCTGTCATTGCGCGTGCTGAAATGATGTTTCCTATTACAATGGCCATCAAAGTGAAAGTCATCAATGACCACGTGTAAAATATAAAGTAAAATATTTTAAAGGACATTATCGGGCCGTGGAGTGCAGGTAAATAAGAATAGTACTAGGTGGCCACCTCTTACTACCCTCTGTACTAGGTGTCTTAAGAGGCAACTATCGAACTAGCTGATGGCGGTATGTCCATTTCAAACTGCGCATTTCAAATACAACAGAGCAAGGATGGGCAGCAGCACATCGCAAAGCTACGCTCTGCGCTGGCCACCACGCATGCCCAACGCGGCAATTACAAGCAAAAACTCTCCTTGATAAAGCCTTATTCAAAAGTGGACTTTCCACGGCTGGTATGATGATAATGAATCGTTATCTGTCCACCGCGGCAATTACGAGCATAAACTCTCCTTGAAGAGGTCTTTATTCAACAGTGGACTTTCCACGGCTGGTATGATGATGATGATGATAAATCGTTATAATAATAGCATCAGGATTAGTTATAACAAGTAAGTTTCTATTGGTTATATGCTGCATCTAAAACGATTCTGGGGTTATTTTCTGATGATTTGTCCTTCCTACTCTGTTCTTACTCTTGCGCAGTCGCCATTTTAAATCGCACAGCACTATCGACTATCGGATCTGAATTTTTTTTATTACGTCAGCAAACTAGCATACACTCCGATTTTAGTAGGCGCTGCCACAGCCCGTAGATGCTCGAATTATTGCACTATAAGGATATTACAAGCACACAATTTTGTGACTTGAAGATACTATGTCACATTACCCAATGCTTTCACTGCCTCTCTCACCCTTCAGATTGGATCACAGCAATTCAAACACTACTAATTGCCGGTAGAAATAGATGAGGGTAAGGTTTCAATGCAGACGACCTTCTGTATGATCTACATCGTGTAGTACTCAATTCCACTTGCTAATCCGCTCAGCCATGTCTGAAACTTTGATTCTTAAATGGATCTTCTGATTCGATCGCGCAGGGACTCTGAGCATTGCCCTCTCCATAGGTCATTGAGCTACGTTTTGTTGGCTAAAAAGGCCCATATTGAAAAATTACATTTAATAGCCACGTGTTGAAGGTTAGACATATGCAATTTGTTTTACATATATGTGTATATTTTATCTGACTATACGTGTTTGTACTATAGTCCCTTATATATAGCTTCATTAGAACGGAAACTGTCAAACTAACTTAATTTTAACTTCAATTGTTTTCTATCTCAATTAAAGTTTGATTTAATATAATTTACCTATTTGATCCGATGGATTGGGCCTTTGGATTGGGCAAAATTATTTATTCAGGTAATATTCTTGTACTATAAGCGTAACACAAGTACTTTAAGCGATTTACCACGGAGTCAGGTCAATTCATGAGATGTTGTGTGAATATTAAATAAAATGAAAAAATCCCTACGTAACCATCAAACCCGGCGACGCGCTATTGTGTCAAAGATGATATAGTAGAGTAAACTATTTGGAGGGATAAAGGATTGATATATGTCATTATCATCAAACTATATTAAAATAATAATAAGTAATTACATGAGTCGGTTAATTTATTTATGCAAAACCATTACCACCACGATAACCAAGCCTGTAATCTGTGAGGTACCGGCAGAGTAGAATAATACCTCTCCCTACACCAGGTGTCGTAAGAGGCCACTAAGGTACCAGAACCGACCGATGGCGGTATATCCATCCGAAACAGCGTAACTCAAATGTAAATGGCGGGCATGAGCAGCAGCATCCCCTTGGCGTAATTTGCACGCTGAAATTGCCAACACGCTTACCAAGGGCGGCAATTATGAGCCAAATCCCCCCTTGCCTGCCCAAATTAATAGGGTGGGATTAGGTAGCAGCATTCCCGTCCTGAAAGCTGCGCTCTGCGATTCCCAACACGCTTGCCCAGCGCGGCAATTATAGGCAAATTTACCCGTTTCTTAAGGACGCCTATGTCCTGAATGAAACTTTTAATGGCTGGTATGATAAACGAAGCTAAATTTCATAATTAACATAACAGCAACTACAAAACTCACTATCAAACCATTTAGTAGAGCAGGAAAACTAACAATCCGTTATTTAACCACAATAAAAGCAAATTATCGTTCAGGGATTTGAAAACAGCACGCAATTACAGTACCCCTAGTGTAGGAGCTATTCTGTTGCAGAGACTAGCTACTGTATCCTTAATTGGCTTTAGTTCCCATTGCGAGGAAATGGGAACTCTCCTGGTTCGCTTCAACGGTGAGTTATTAGCATCGAATTTAATTAAGTATAAATAGTATATGAGAACGAATGTGCTTTTATTCTTTAGTTTCCACTTTTATATAAGAGTCAGGAATTGTAATCCAGGAAATTGATTTGCGTCCTTATCCAAGAATATATATCCAAGATGACTTAATTTTATGTCTTACTTGAGTGTAAACGGATTAAGATGTTAATACAAGATAAGAAATTATTCAATTAACTATCTCATATTTATACTATCGTTTTCATTAAGGTCTATATTTTTATTACCCGTTCAACTTTTTTTTTATTAGCCTGTAGCTAAAATCGATCCATTTGACATTAACTAAAACAAAGTCAAACTAGAATTAATAACAAATCGTCGATTTGCTAAAAGTCTCTTATTATATTGACCCTATTGTGATCTCGTATGAAAAATAGAAACAGAAATAAGAAAATATACACAACAAATATATCAATATATATCCTAACATTCTTATATTTCTAAAGGGTAACAGAATTGCCAGGCGTCTGTTTGGGTAATAAAACGCTAATGAGTGTTTTTGTTGACAGTTCAACGGAGTGTGGGGTCTACCTGCTGTGGTGTGTGACTGTTATATAGCCATGGACGTCACCTGCTCCACTTCTAGCATATTCAACTTAGTAGCTATATCTGTGGATAGGTAAGTGTGTAAACGGTCTAATATTTAATAATAATAGTAAGTTATAAGCAACATTTCGCGTAGATTCAGAAGATTCAGAAACTTAATAGAGGTTTTTAACTTAATAGAACTTATCGGTTCAAGTTACTTTAGTTGGATGCGAACTGTTTGTTAGCAATATAGAGAAAAAAGAAAGAAAATATTTATTGATATCGCACAAAATAAATAAATAAATTTAATATTATGTATGTAATAATAAATTACAAAAAAAGTAATAATACAATAATGACGGTCAATTAGGTGCCTGCCTCAGCATAAGCTACAGCGGCATCAAGTAGATTGCCACTGCAGCGCTGGTCTTCCGACAGGACCAAATAGTGACGCCTATAGAGAGAACATATTTAACTACAAAGAAACATAGATAATTTAAAAAATATTACAAATTATGTTTGCTTAAATATATATATATTAAGTGCCGTGAGGTAACGGCACAGTAGAATAGTACCTCCCCCTTTACTAGGTATCGTAAGAGGCGACTAAGGTACCGGAACAGACAGATGGTGGTATATCCATTCGAAACACCGTAACTCAAATGAAAGGGCGGGCATGAGCAGCAGAATCCCCTTGGCGTAATTTGCACGCTGCAATTGCAAATACGTTTACCAAGGGCGGCAATTATGAGCAAAATCCCCCCTTTCCTGTCCCCCCCTTTATGTCCTGCAGTGGACTTCCAACAGCTGTTTTAATAATATGTATTAAATAAAATAAATAAAATAAGTGAGTTTTACATATATGTACAAAAAACACAGGTATTTAAATGTACGATTACATTGACACATCTACTGCTTACAATATCAGTCAATTTAATTGGACTGATGAGAAAAGATATGTCACAATGACAACCTTGTAAAACGTCAATACTACAAGTGGAATCATGTTAGTTTAATTATAATTAAGACCCATTCAAGCAACTTTAGAACTAAATGTGTATGTAACTAAACTTATTTTTCACGTGTATCCTTCTAATGTTTCAAATCTTTTCTAAAAAATTTGCCCCATGAATATTAACTGAGAAAACAATGTTTCTTTTCGTTCGTCATTTTTTTTGTATACTACTCGAGTCGTGAACAAGCACACGACCCGCATAATGTAAAGTGTTCATAATCAAATAAAATAAGCGTTAGACGTTCGTGTTATCCTAGGATATCCCTGAAACATGTTAGCAATGTTTCAGTGATATCCTAGGATATTACTGAAACATTGCTACTATGTCACTTGAGATAATATGTTACATTACATAGTATTTTTAGCATGAGCGGTTTGTACGGGGACCACCAATGTTGTCAACCTCAGTAGAGATAAATATACATCCGTGTTAAGTCGCTAAATCATCTTGTGTTATGGACGCCAGACAACAGAGGAATCACAAATATACTACTTAAATACATATATTGAACACCGAGACAAAGAACAAACACAAATACCATCATATAAATATTTGCTCTGGGAGGAATCGATCTATATACATTTTAATTATACAGCAGCGCACCGCACTCGCCAATGAGTGCGTGCAGCCGCTGCCCCTCTAGTGCATTTTGACCGCTCTACTGCGGCCAGGCTCACTGACAACTTTTTGCAAACCTCCCCAATCTACTGTACTCCTGTACACAAGACCTACTGCAATATACCTCACTTAATTGCATTACTTTTATACAGAGCTAGAGAGGCGTTGAGGTTAGCTAGAGTGGCTCACTCACTGTCACTTTTCAAGCTCAAACACTACATATAAATTGTAATTGTGTAGCAACATACCGCACTCGCCATCGAGTGCGTGCAGTCGCTGCCCCTCGAGTGCATACTGATAGCACAACTGCGGCCAGGCTCACTACACTATATGCACTGCACTAGTGTACACATGTACTACTGCAATATACTTCACTTTATAGCACCAATTCTAATAAGGACTAGAGAGGCGCTAAGAGTTGCCAGAGTGGCTCACTCACTGTCACTCTTCAAGCACAATCACTACATATATATTGTATTTGTGCAGCAATATACCGCACTCACCAACGAGTGCGTGCAGTCGCCGTCCCTCGAGTGAACCTCACTCAGAAATTTTTTGCAAACCTTCCCAAACTCGACCACTCAAGCCGAATTCCGCAACTCAAAGGGAAGTTGCCATCGGTCACGTTTCTATCTTACGCGTCCTATGGGAGCTTCCATGCTTCATAGGGCAGTCTTTCAAAGAGAGTGAGAATTGACGTCTGAGTAGTCCAATTACAACCTCTCTATTTCCATTAACCTTGCTCAAACTTTAACTAAATCTGGACAGGAGATGTCGGCTTACCGATAGTAAGTAGTTAAAATTTTTATACATTACGGCAATAACTATTTACCTTTTCTTTACAATATGGACCTTCGGATATAGAGTAATAAAATTTAAAATAAATAAATTAGGTAAATATAAAATTATATATAATATTTGGTTATTATAAGAAACTATTTCGACTCCTCACAAAAGCAGATTTCTCGTCCCCTCCGAAACTACGCTCACTAATAGCCCTAACCCATTTTAAGATATTATACAAAGAAACTAAACCCATATTTCGGTAAATACATCAAATTATCGAAGTCCAATAATGCCAAGTTCTTAGGTTGAGTTACCCTGTACAAATTAGGGTTAACGATGAGCCAATGGTTCGTTAACGATAAGCATATGTGCCTCATTAAACCACCCTAATCTTTAAAGCAAATATTTCGATATTCCCCCAATTTCCCTTCAATCAGAATATGTGAAAATATGTTTACACAATTTCATCGTATCGACGCTACCCCCACATCTTCAGTCTGTTTTTCTTCCTCATCTCAACTCGTAAAATTCCCTTAATCCAAGTAAGTCTACTTACAAATTTGTCACAGTAAATCTCTTTAACCAATTAGCAAGACAGAAAAAAACATTTTCTGTATGTTTTTCTTCGGAAACTTAATGTAATGCCTTTTTCGTACTAGATGGTAAATATCCTTTAACTTTTAGCAAGCCCGTAGCCTGGCAGCTAACAAGAGAAAGATTTCTAAACTTATCCTTTGTTAGGTAACAAGTTGGCACAATCTACGTGGACTATGAGCACCAGAATAAGGAAGAAGCGCCTCACTACTTTCACTTAAGTAAAACATTATTCTCGTTAGTTATTAGAGAATACTTGTGCTTTATAATAACTAACTAATATGTATTAACGTCACCTCCTAGTGTTTATTTTAAGGTAAAAATGCATCGCCATCACATTAATGTTGTAGGTTTTATCCACAGACACTTGAATGCCACGCAATTGTAGTGTAAAACAATTGATATGCAATATATAGTTGTATATTTCTTTAATGATCCCTTAGTATTTTTATAATATTATGAATTAAAATTAACATGTTAATAAAGTCTATGCGTAAGCTTAGATGAATTACATTTAAATTACTAACATTACCTATTTCATTTTTTTTCACAGAAGGAATCAATTTTATACGGGACAGCTACGTGTCATATAATAATTTAATTTAATTTTTTTGATTAAGAAATGCTGGATTTTATATGTACCTGCAACCCTAATACCCTTCTCTATTAGGGGGATGAAAGTACTAAAACACGAATCCACCAATGTGTCTACTAAGATTTTAATAGCATGCTCTATGGGTACAGTACATCGGACAGAAAAGAAATGCCAATTTGCTTTGATTACAAAACATAACGTCTTTTAATACATAATATCAACAAAAAATTAAAAATTATGCATATCTTACGCTTGAATTTTCATTCACGAATACCAGGTGTTTATGCTAGAAAAAAGAAATGAAAACTACCTCCAAACATATTAAAAACTATACAAACGTAAATCAAACCATGAAAAAGACCTTTAGTACGTTAATACATTTAATTTATATTTATCATGTATAGACCTGGTTAATAATTCTATATTATTATTTTCAGATACATAGCAGTAACTCAACCAATCAAGTATGCGAAGCACAAAAGCAACGGGCGGGTCTGGCTCATGATCGCTGTAGCCTGGCTCGTCTCTGGCGCCATCGGCTCCCCCATAGTTCTGGGCCTTAACAACACTCCAGACAGGAGTCCTGACCAGTGCCTGTTCAATAACACCAATTATGTCATCTATTCGTCGCTTGGATCCTTCTACATACCCTGCATCATCATGATGTTCCTGTATTATAGTATTTTTAAGGTTGATAACAGTTTATCTATTAAATATTGTTTATAGAAATAGAGGTTTTAGGCGATGTGGAAAGACAATTGAAAATAACGTAATGCCGTAAAATTTAAGTTAAGTTTTTTGAAGTCAACAGAAAAAACATGGCAACTATTTACTATTTCTGCTGTACAATTTCACAGAATTATATTTATTTTTTCGCCTAACCATAAAATCTATTATTTTTATATTAAAATGACACTATTTCCAATTAGAATATATTTCAATTCTTAATAAGTGAAATAGATACTTAAAAGCTAGCTTCGCATGTAGATAAGCGAATACAACATAAAACAAAAATATAATTTGAACTTCAATGGAAAAATATATACAAAAATTAAGTGAATATATTCTTTTTATAATTTTGACTATTATTTCACATTAATATTATTGAACGTGTAAGTAAAATATTATAAACTTCTTCGTCATAAATTTACTCGCCAAAGGTTTTTTTCAGTCACGATCGTATAACATTTTCTCCACTTACTAACAAACCTATTACTGTGGACAGATGGCACGGCCCCGTGATTGGTTTACCGAATTACGGGAACGATTCAATTTGTCGATATTTGACGTAGGACCAAACCCTGATTACTGTGTCGTGTCTGTAACAGCTGTTAGCCCATTTCTCTGGGAGACTTCTTCGTAAAATATCAGTCTATTATTTTCATTAGGATACACCAACAATCCAAAAGTCTCGCCATTTTACAATTTTTTTTCATAATGTTCTTATATATGTTCATTTTTTGGGTAACCTATAAAGAATATATAAACAATTCTGAAAAAAAAACTAAGTTAGCACTAAGTTAACAAGCTTATTTAGATTATAAAAGAGATATTCTCTTAAAATCGACGAGTAGGGACGCATTTGTTTTAATCTAACAAAAAAGCTTGGGACCAAACTTGTTTCTCTGCCAAAACTCATGAGTCACAACTAAGTAAACTTTAAAATTTAAACCAGCGCAAAGATTCCTTTGCGACCTAAATTAACAAGTTCCCAGCGAGTTATTATAGCAGCGTCAATGCAAATAACAACTTAAATTACGGAATATTATTTTTATATTGTCCTTATACATCACCAATTATTAAGATGACCAATATTATAAACTAGAAAATTATTTAGTGAAAAGTTTAAGGTTTTTTTTACATTAACGTTTTTCCCTTAGGCAATACGCCAAAGAGCGAAAAAACAGCGGATAGCGAAGAAAACCTCATCCGCCCTGGGTTCAGCTGTATCGAGTGGAACCGCAGCAGTTGTTATTGAAAACTTGGCTCAAACACAAAGGTTCGGCGATGGGTCTTTCCAAGAAGACAAACCTACGAACACAGCGTCCGGTAGCAATGAAGACGAAGATGATGAAAAGTAAGCATAAAAAAAATTAAGGACTGTATTTTTAAATACTTTACGTTGTATTATTTCTACGATTTATTACAATTTTTCTATAAAGTAATTAACGAAGTGTGTACGTATGTAAACAGGATTTAAATTAGTAAATAACCAACCACTCGTCAGTTTGGGCAGATAATTGTTATCAAGAAAATTTCACATTATATTATGCTGCCAACTGCTTCGAATAACAGAAATGCGACTGCATAATAAACCGTATCTTTCATTTTAAATGTATAATACTTAACAGAACATAAAACTGTCCAAGTTGTTAATCACACATAGGATACGCTATTCCATTGGGAAAAGATCATCTTTAACAAAAATTAAATAAAAGGTCTTAATTGGAACCTTTGATGTAAATAAAAGTATACAAGGTTGCGTGAATTTACTCTCTTTGCAAAATGTTGTTTAAATAAAAAACCATTACCACGATCCAATACGTCATTAAGTCGGTTATGTTTGCACAGCTCTATTAAAACTAGCCAAAGCTTAATAACTTCGGTATCAATTAATTTCAGTTTTAGAACTGAGATGGGTGCGTATGCAGAAGAACTCGTCAATACAAGGTCGGCGAGGTTTATGTTGGCTGCTGTAGTGGAAGAGACAGGATTGTAAGTATCAGTATATAGGTATACGGTTTAACCATCTCCACTTTTCGCTGCACCTATCACTACATTCTATCTAATTCTATCTTAAGCACTTAATACCTTATTCATAATACCCAGTAGGTTCGGAGATCTATAGTAAGTCATTTAAACTTAAGACCCAATATGAGCGTTCATCCGTTGAATAATTAATCTTCTTAAGAAGAAAAAAGGATAAATAAAGATGTATGACATACCTATTTCTGTCTCCAGAATAATGGCAAACCTTGCATCCCCAATCCCTATGATGGACCCAAACACTAACAACGACTCGGGTTACGCTCCATCTAACATTGATGGGGAGGCTAAAGAACATACCCCACCAGCGTCGCCAACTCAGAAAGAACAGAAGCAGAAGGAAGAAGAGAAGAATGACATTCCAAAGAAACCTGAATTGAAGTGAGTTCTAGGCTTCAGAAGCATCATTAGGCTTTTATTGGTTATTTTGTAAACGCTATGTCATTACATCCCGTTTTCATTGTTTTTTTTCTTTGAAAGAAGCTATACACCAGCAAAAGGTATATTTTCATTCGATCGAATAATACCATATTTGTAATTTAAAGAGATAATTGAAAATGTTTTCTGTTTTCTCTGATACTATCAAAAACAAAGATTATTATAAAAGATCTCGAAAGATTACAGACACTTAAATTTTTTAAGCATCTAATATATTTTTCTGAAAATGAAATCACTTTGCTTTTAACACTTATTTGCTTCACTAAAACGTTAACTAGATGGAAAATAATTTAATAATGCGTCTTAAATGAAAACAGTAAACTCTTATCATTCCTGAGCAAAAACATTTGGGGTCAACGACATGAACTAAACAGTGTGTCTCGATTAGTATTTAGTTGGTTTCGTCTGGTCCTTCTGTAAGAAAATATAAATGATCTTTTATTCGGATTCCCCGACGAGCAGACATTTTAAACTCTTGAAAAGTAACAGTCGTCACTTTTCTCAACGAAAATTCAACTTATTTTTCTTGGTGAGTCCAGGAATTTTCCATCTCGTCTGCACTTATGGAAATGCATGCATATTTCTTTCTCAACAGCAGTGGGGAAACGTATGTCCTCAATATGAACTAGTGCTAACTTATGTTTGCGCCACGTCGCCTCAAAAAATGTGTCGGTTTCCGTGTTGCATTATACAAATAGCGAACACATATTTTCTCTTAACAGCCCAACTAAATGTCTTCTTTGGCTGGTGTCATAAGTGGCAACTATCGGAACTGACAGATGGCGGTATAACAATATCACCTGTAGCTGAAATGAAAAAACTGATAAAAATGGTGAAAACTGGATAAGCAGCACCAACCCAATTGCAAAGTTAATCTCTGCAATTGTCACCCGCTATATGATTCCGACTTAACTTGGGCAGGCATAATTTAATTGATTAAATAACTCAATTGAATTCATATACAAATTCTATGTTGAACTGATTGCGAGATAAGTAGCTTAAAGGAAAGTACTTCACCACGGATATCAGACACAAACAAATTACAAAATAATACTCAAATATACACACATACCAAAAATACCCGAGTTTATCACATATACAAACAATATTTAACCTGGTGGGAATCGAACTCACGACCCTTGGCGTATAAAATAGGGATACTACTAAATGCGCAATCGGGCCACTCGTATACTTCCTGCAGTGGTTTATTCTATGACTAATAAAATAATGATGATTAATCACACTTAATAAATAAATATCAATCAATATAATATATTAAACGGCATAAATACTTTGAAAAAAAATTTTGATTGGCTGATTTTATATTGTCAAATAAAACGATCCATCACTGTCATTATGATTGTAAATTAGACGTTTAACATTTTTTTTATTTTTTACTAGCCTATAACAGTTTCTGTGTAGAAGTCATAGTCACTAATAAATATACTTAAATGGTTTTACATTTCTTCACTGATTTATTGTGCAATGCATGTGCGTAGCAAGTATCGGCATTATTTCCATTTAAGAATTCTGGACGGATCAAATTGAGACTCAAATAATAAATAAATCATCGACGTCGTCCTATCAGCCACTGGAAGTCTACTGCTGGAAATAAGCCTCGCCAAGAAACAGGGAACTTTGCCCATAGTTGCCGCGCTGAGCAAGCGTTGGCAATCGCAGAGCGCAGCCTGTACATTTGGGCTACTCTGTTTCGGATGGATATACGACCAACTGTCGGTTCTGGTACCTTAGTCGCCTCTTACGACGCCTGGTACAGGGGAAGGTACTACTTTACTCTGCCGGTACCTCCCATAAATAGTAACGATAAATAAATACCTATTTCATTTTTATTAATTATGTTTCAAAAACACGGTTGATACACAAATTCTAAGAATAGTTTAAGGCTTGAGTTAATGAGTTTGAAATTAGTTGGTGAAGTATTATGATGGAAGTTTTGCCATATTTGCTGAGAGTGTAGGTTGATTCGCATTTTGACATCATCATCACCATCACACCAGCCATTTGAAGTCCACTGCTGGACATAAGCCTCTCTAAGAAAGGAGTTATTTTGCCCATAGTTGCTTTGCTGGGCAAGCGTGTTGGCAATCGCAGAACGCAACTATCGCGACGGGGATGCTGCTGCCCATCCCTGCCCTGCGCATTTGAGTTGCACTGTTTCGGATGGATATACCGCCATCTGTCGGTTCTGGTACCTTAGTACGATACATTTTGACATGATTTGATGTAATATTTTTGATAAATGTTCCAATATTGAGTTGTGATTTATAAAGATGTTTAGTTTAGTTTTGTTTATTGTACAAATTATTTCATTAATATTATTAAAACTTCATAAAAAAATCTATAAGCAACATAAAATTCATGACTGAGCAAAGTAAATTATCGTACAAAGTAAAACTAGCAATAATGAAACTACTGTCACTTTAAAAGCCATCACCAAAGTTTGATGGGCTTGCAACATCGCTCATTCCCTACCTAAGCAAATTGAATCTTTTACTATGCAATCAATAAAGGGATTGCTACATAAATATTCTCTACTTATCTATGTGCATTCTCCTTTATTATCTTTATTAAAGTCAAGTGCCTTTGAAGTTCAGCATGAAGTTTAGGGATTTTCATTATGTTTTAAGTTACTCACAAAGATTTAGTTGAATAGGTTTCGCGGTATTCACTCTCTAACTTTATCGTAACCGCATGTCAAACTTTTAAATAGCTTTAATAGACTTAAAACCAAACAATTGCTGTAATTGCAAGTGAGTTCATTAATTATTCAAGGATACGATCCATGACACAAACTTGAAAATCAATAGAAAATTCTTTTGTGGTAGATTCAAGTTGGTATTTACTACGTCGTGTATCCTAGCTAATGTTGAATTCAAGCAACAAACAAGAGAAAATCTGCTGTGAAAACTTGACTCAAGCCATCTGCCAAGCCATGTTGAGTGGGAAAGGAACTAAATTACTAGGTACATTACCTAGTAATTATCGGTATAATACACTCAAGTCACAAGCTTGGTCGTCACCAACCTGGTTATACATGCGGTGAGTGTCTCAGTCTGCGACGTGCTCTGTACTTGATTCAAAAATTGTATTGTTAAAAGTTAAAAGTTTATTGAAGGTAAACAAATTTCGCTATAGTTGGTATGGGCGAAACAAAGTTTCTTATCATAAGTTCTTCAGCACCTCAGAAGGCGCGCCATGCCAGTGGCATAACTTGGTCCAGTAAACCCAACAATTCTCAACTTGTTAACTCTTAAAGTGAGTGCTTCAGCAGTTACTTTTACCAGATATTGAAACTCCACTGCTGGACATAGGCCTCCCCAAAAAAAAGGGGAATGTTGCTTATAATTGCCGCGCTGGGCAAGCGTGTTAGCAATCGCAGAGCGCAGCTGTCGCAACGGGGATGCTACTCTAGTAGAAAAAACATACAAACATTAGTGTTAATTAAATTGAATACAAATTGAAATTTAATTGACGGGACCCATGGCGCAGATGATAGTGATCCGGTCTTGTGCGCCAGCGAGTCGTGGATTTGATTCTCACCGAGCTAAAGAGCAAACATTTATATGATGATATTTGTGTTTGTTCTGTGTCTGGGTGTTGAATATGTGTATTTAAGTAGTATATATGTGATTCATCTGTTGTCTGTTGTCCATAACACAAGTGCTTTAAGCGACTTCTACGAAATCAGGTCAATGTTTGAGATGTTGTGGGAATTTATTTTTGGTTTTATAATGTAAAAAATGTTATTTTATATTAGGGATTACATCTACAAGGATAAAATTATATGTTATTATTTGAAGGTACAAAATGCAACGTAACTTCAAAGGTATTCGTAACACAAAGGTAGCGCAGTTCCCCTTGAGGGAAAGATTCATGATATGTTTAATTACAAGTCTATTGTATCCGATTAACGTCCCAATTAGTCATAATTTTACAACATTCCTCGTCATTGGACGATAAATTAGCTATATCCCATCGCACTCACATCGTTATGCAAATTTATTTAAAACTGAATATAAATGCAAATGAAGTAGCAAATAACATTTCGTGTTTGTTTATGTCCCAACAAATTCATGCGTGAAACAACTTTTGAAGGACTCCGCAAAAGGCTCCAATATCCTTCCTTGCCTTTGTGCGAGATTCCGGTTGTTGGCGTACCAATTAACATAATTCCATTTTCGATATCGCAAAATTATAAACGATGAATTCACTTACAAGTTCTACTTCATCATATCAGCCATGAAAAGTCCACTGTTGAAAGTAGACCTCCCTATGCTGTCCATCCCCACCCTGTAGTATTTACGCTACGCTGATTCAGATGAGTATACAGCCATCTGTCGGTCCGGTACCTCAATCGCCTCTTACTAGCACAGGGACAGGCGCTATTCTACTCCTACGGTACCCCACGGCTTGTGTTCTACCTACCGTTATACACACTATCTAATCTATTTACATTGATTTTGCGGTAAACCTCCCTGTATATATCCGTCCAGTATACATATTAATTGAATACATCTATGGTCTTGAAAACAGTTGCCGCCAGGTAACCAAATCATGGAACTATAAATGTAAAAAGTTAAATAAACCGCATTTATAAGCCGCTAGTAGGTTTATTTTATCCCTACTTCCCTACTTATTATTATTATTATATTATTATAAATGCGAAAGTAACTCTGTCTGTCTGTCTGTTACGCTTTCCCGCTGAAACCTTTTAACCGGTTTTGATCAAATTTGGCACAGACAATCTCTAGACCCTGAGAAAGGACATGGGCTATTTTTTTTTTTATTTGAAACAGGGGTTGTAAGGGATTGAAATGGGGAATGAAATGTTTGAAGTATCGCTATTTTTAGAGCTAGAAATTTGAAACTTATTTTGCAGGACATTGATTCAATATAAATAAACATGACACTCAAAGCGACTTACCACGGAGTCAGGTCAATGTATGAGATGTTGTGCGAATTTTATTATTATTATTATAAAGTTTATGTAAGTTAAGGCAAAGAGGTAGATACCCAAAAAAACTATTCCACGCAGACGAAGTCGTGGGAATAGTATATTCACAGCTAGTTATGCTTTCATTGCTAACACAAACTTTAAAGTAGTAGTAAAGTAGTAGTAAGAGATAAATCAAGATGGAGTACTGGAGTACCACCAGAGTAGAGCAGTTCCTCTCTTTGGAGCAGGTGTTGTAGGAGGCAACTGAAATACTAGAACAGATAGAAAATAGCTCGAATGCGACAGGGCGGGGATTGGTAGCATTTCCGTCGCAAAGTTGCGCTTTGCTATTACAACCACGACAGCCCAACGCGGCAATTAAAAGAATTTTTTTCTTTTATTGAAAAGGCCCATGTCAAAGTTCACGACCTACGACTGTTATGAAAGTGATGATATAAAAAATATGTTTATGACATGGTTTGACCATTTTGAAACAATTGAGTGTATGTGGAAGACACCTTTGGTTTTAGACAATACAAACTTATCTCTTATTCGATAATTTGTTTATAGAAGATACAATTTGATATCCAACAAGTTATTCCGAATATTTTCAAAGATTTTACTAACTTGATATGAGGTGAGTATCTGCTGGAACCACTTGCTTTTACAATTATTTTACTCGATATTCATTATAACGAAAAGAGACTGGTAACAAAAACTGGTGATGAAAACGTATTAAATTCAAATGGTCGGTTGGAAAAACTATACTAGAGTCAGTGTTGAATGACCATTGCTTAAAGTATCTGACAAATTTGGTCTATTTTAAATGTTGTACAACTTACGTATAAACAAGGCACCGAGCTTTAACCTGCCAATTAACTGTTTCAGAAAAGTGCTATGTATAGTTAATTTAATCCTGCATACACTATTTTTTATGGCTCCAGATTGACACAAACTTACATACATTGTGTTCATGTGAGAAAGGTTTGATTATTTAATACTATAAATAGTTTGCTTCATAAGAAACTTATCTTATTTGTCCAATAACTGCTGCACGTATAATACTACGCATAATGTATCTCTAAATTTCAAAGCTGTCAATCGTGTATATCAAAGTCAACTGCTGGTTCCGGCTTAGCTTTAGAAATTAATTTCCTTTTACCTACGGCGGGTCGTATATTAAGCGACAATATTTTTTTATATAATCAATTCTCGCAACATTTCATACTTTGACCTGACTCCGTGGTAAGTCGCTTAAAGCACTTGTGTTACAGACGCCAGACAACAGAGGAATCACAAATATACTACTTAAATACTTATATTTAACAACCAGATACAGAACAAACATAAATATCATTATATAAATATTTGCTCTGAGTGGGTATCGAACCCACGACCTTTGGCGCACAAGACAGGATCCCAACCTTCGCTTTCTGCGCCATCGGACCTGTCTAAAGTACTTAAGTAATGTTTAATTATGAATAGATAGATAACATTTAGAGTATGGAAAACACTAAGTCTATACAGTTTGGAAACAAGCTTATTATCATTTGACGATAGTGAATACGTTAATTGATGGGTTACCGTTAATAAGTCAAACTTTAGCTCCAAGGGGTAACTTTGACTACTTACTTTAAGACTGTAACTAACAAACAACTAAAGTTCGTTTAGTAATGAACGTGTAGATATATATTGTATGTACGTTCAAACATCACATTTTCAATAAGAACTTGGATGGTAATCTCTCGTAAATACAAAAATTTATTATTTAAATTTATAAAAATTTAGATTAGATTTCTTCTCCGGATATTCATAGTACGGACTTTAAAAAAATCATTTGTGAGTCATGTACGAGAATTCAATGTGCTTAAAAAAATATTTGTTTTATGTATTTGACTGGGCATAGGACTCCTCAAGAAAATAGGTAAATTGCCCATAAATTGCACAGCGTAGAGTGGCGTAGCTAGGTAACCAAGGGCCCAAATTAAAAAATGGGGCCCCTCTGTTATGTAAACATGTTTTTTTATATGACCTATGCGGCTATTCTAATCTAGTCCACTTTCATTCCAGTTATATTATTTATGCCTCTCGTACTTTTCCACGTTCTGTATCTTTCTCGCATCCGCCATATCTGCCACGATTTGACACGATTTATTGACTTAACGGACATCAATATGAGCGGTAAAATCAAATAAAATTTAACCACTATATTTACCAGTAAAAAAAGTTTATTGAAATTATCTTACTTACTCCTAATATAATATTAATTTTTTTACCGTTTACAAAAGAAAAGTCTTAACCCGAATTCATAATAACACGCACATCCATGAATAATAAAACGCACATATCCGTCAATTTGACAACACTGCCAACCTACTGAAATAACTTATTTAGGGGAATTCTCTAGGCATAACTTTTGAATTTCTCTAAACTGAGTTTTCTTGATTAAGTTGCAACATGTAATATTTATTTTGAAAATGGGAGATATAACCAAAAGTTCTGTACGATCGAGATTTCTGGTAAGGATTCGAGCGCTGAGCTTGAGGGCCCCGGGGCACTGCCCCGCCTAGCCCCTAGGTAGCTACGCCACTGCGTAGCTTTGAGCTTAGCCACGAGAATGCCCATAACCGTCCTGTAACATTTGAGCTACGCTGTTCGGATAGATATACCGCCATCTGACAGTTTAACCAACACCTTGTACTAGGTACTATTCTACTCCGCCGGTACTCCACGGTAGAGATTTATATGTAGGTTGTATTTATCATTATTTTTATAATCTTCTAACCAAATATGTATCTGTTGTAATCGATTGTAATAGCTGCCTTCCATCATCATATCTCTCTGCAGAAAAAAGCTGAGCAGGTTGAGCAGCAGTTCCATAATCTCGACTCCTCGGAGGCGGTTCAGAAGTGCAGCCTCCGCAGCCCGGTTCACAATCTTCAGGGCCAACAGGGCTGGCAAGTTGAGGGCCAAGTCGTTCGCCAAGAAAGAAAAGAAGGCCACGCAAACACTAGCTATTGTGCTAGGTAAGACGGCCTTGGGTTGACTTCCCTTTAACTGAAGTTGACTTTAAACTAACATATAAACTCATCCTATTTTTTACACCAAGTAGAGCGTAACGAGCTCTGTAGTTAGTAACAGTAACCTATATTTTTGATTATTCAAATTGTATAAAATAGACAAAGAATTGTACAGTTTGTTTATGTATTTAGAACTCCAGCTGTTAAGTTTCGAAATTAACTATGAGGCCAAGTTCATAATTTCGACAGTTACTATTATAATTTACTAAGTATCTTAACAGTTTATGAAAAGCTAGTTGTGACGAGCGAAGTTTACAAAATTTCATTTGATCACACTCAGAGTAAATAAATCGTTTCATGAAAATAATCTAAATTTTAAGTGGTATTCGAAAAAATAAATTCGAGAGAATCTTCGAACCTGGATGGAAATTAACAAGATAATTGATTGATTGTACTCGTACTTATAATAAAATTGGAAAGATCAGGGTTTTTTTATTTGACTTTAATTAATTAGTGACAAAATTCAAGACAAGTAATAGAGATAAGCCAAATTAATGGATGAAATTCAGCACTCCTTTTTACTTTAAAAGTATTAAAATGATACGGCAGGTGTTTTTCAAATACATTTTATTTTACAGGCGTGTTTCTCATGTGTTGGGCGCCTTTCTTCACGTGCTCTGTCCTGGACGCTCTGTGCACCAAGTTCGACCTCCCTTACTCCCCTGGAGTCACCGCCTTCATTCTCACCACTTGGCTGGGCTACATCAACTCGTTCCTCAACCCGGTCATCTACACCATCTTCAACCCCGAGTTCAGGAAGGCCTTCCGCAAAATACTCCATTGCGGCACCTAGCCCACGGATTTCTATTTTGTCTACAGCTAAACCCGCTCAGCTCAGATTCTGCAGCCTTTTTTAAACTCTGTACAGATTTTGTAGGTATAGATGTTAGTAGAATACCTAATCTATAATAACGAGTCTCTAGTCATGAAACATATATTTTATTATGAACGTATGAGTGTTTATAATCCATATGCCAATTTTTCAAAGCAATTATATATTTGTCTGTGCAATAGGAATAGACAATATGAATCTTTAGATTCTCGTGTAATAAAAATGTGTGTACGAAAAACAAAGATTATGAACTGCATGTAAATAAATCGCTAAGTTAAATCTTATCTAGTACTCGAGGTCACCAGGCATAATAAGACTACTATTTAATGGCTTTAAAACACGTATTATTTTCTGTTATGGCAATTCTGGAAAAAATTTTGAAACTGAAAATCAGATTTAAACGAACCAATTTAAATGAACCGTGTTTTAAAGTCATAAAAACTTAGGTTTTATTATCATTAAAAATTCAAAAATAAACGGAAGGTATGCAAACGTCAAACTAATTTTATTCGAGTATTAATATCTAATATATAATATCGTTATAATATAAACTAAATTATAATGAATGTTACCTAAATAACTAACAATGTCGACTTATCTCCTTCTACTCAAGGATATCTTCTATCTCCTTTTATTAACAATGTCTATCAACCAGATTTAGTCTTGAAATTATTAAGCAGATGCAACACTGCTCTTAAAGCCGCCACTTTTAAATTCCCATAAATTTTCACGTAACTTACATTTATTTTATTATTATTTTAAGGATCCCCTATGGTTGTGATTTCTATTTAATTATTAAATTCAATGTACAGCAATAACTTTCGATTGTAGCATGAGCTTTAGAATGTGTATTATAGATACTAGACTAAATCACCTTTTAGGATACCTAAGAATTATTTAACATTATCAAATTGAATATGCAATGGGTCATAATAAAATTGATCTTATAAATGTGAGCGTTAGCCCAATAAGATAATATACTGAAATATGTAGAAGAATTGTAAAACAAATTAAGAACAACTGTAAATAATTTATCGATTATAAGTATTTATCGACTGTCGTTATAAATTTTTATATTCCTCTTTTTATAATGTGCAAGAAATAAAACCTGGAACTCATTGGTTCAATTCCATGTATAATTCCACATATGTAAATATAAAATTATAATCAGGTCATCTTTGTACACCATGTTGAATATTTTTAGAAAAAAATTGCATCAACAGAATCATCTCTGGCATTAGTAGTAAAAAAAAGGTTTGTCAGACAACTTTTAGAATTTTTTTTGTCAATGTCTATATATAAAACACCTAAAAAATTCTATATTAATCGATATTATATCTTTAATTCCAAATGCACACCATTTTTACAAAACTAGAAGGTCTGCTTGAAATCAAATCCTGGCTCTCATTTTTGATTATAATATAGGTAATTTGTTAATCAATATAAAGAATAATGTAAGGGAATTTCTCCATTATATTATTCTTTATATTGATAAATGACAATTTGTGTGAATTTAAGTGTTGTGGGGAGAATAGTCAATCATATATCTAACCTTGTTATACTTAATTTCAGTCTTTAATTACTCTTGACCAAACATTTTTTTCGATAGTAGGTATAGGATATCAGACTTTCCATTATTCTAGAAATATTAGAATCGATGCCAAATATCAAAGTCGTATATCACAGCTGAATACCTAAGTTATTTTATGTAGATATTATTAATTATATAATAAAATGTATATATTATGTAAAATGTTAGATTAGCGATGTTGTATAATTTGATGTTGAAATACATATATGGTGGAAAAATGATGTTTGTTTTACTATCCGTCGCACCAATCCTAATGAGTGTGTAAATTTTTGATTATTAAAATATTGTTTATGCTTCTCTGGACACAACAGCCCAAAGTAGCATAAACATAATAAAAAAAAACTTGAACTATTGTAAAAAAAATGACTAAAAATGTACCACAATATGCGTATCGTAAAAAAACGACCTTTCGTTTGTAATAGCGAATATATTAGCCATAAAGGTAACTTTAGCGAGGAAAAGCACAGGTGGATTTTGGATATATGCCGAACAAATTCATGTATAGGTGTTGCACGAATATCAGCTTCAAATTTAAACTAATCTTAGTTTGAACAACAACATATATTAGCAATTTTATTTGAATAAAATGAATAATATTGCAAAGAGATTCCCTTTATTTATTGGTTTCCTTTCCAACTGTAGATCTTTTATATCACTAATGACAAAACCGATGATCATTTAGCATAAAAAAAAAGTAATTTAATTAGGCCTACCTTCAAATTACCGTGCGTTCAAACATTTATGTAGACCCACCTAACTACAGGTTACTGAATCTTACCTAAAAACCCTAAGTTTAAATAATTATTAGTCTTTAGTACACAGCAACCTGGTTTTTTTATTCAACTGTAAAATTCTCGGTAAACACAGAAAAATGTACTTCAATGCTATGTTCTGACTTCGTCCGGGCACATAGCAAAATTTTTATCCCGTTGATACCTTCACCGTGAGGTATCAATCTCGTTTTTGAGGCTGCCACACTAAGTTTTTTTTATTTATTTAAGCTTGCCGTTTCCTTTGATTATGGTTTGATATTTGAAGGTTAGATCTTATTTTGAAATCGCTGCTACATGCTAACCGTAGCTTCTAAATATAAAAAGTGGCGACTCGTTAATTTTGGTGAAGAGCTATTTTAGTTTGTACCTAATCGAAAGTTTTTAAAATAAAAGATTTTCCATCCAATCTTGCATCTCCATTCTACTCATTGTAAGGTTGATAAATAGTAAATTACATTTTATTTTCTTCAATTATTCCTTTTTTTTAATTTAGAAACCGTATTGTATAAACCTCAATTCCTAATTTTTTGTTAGGACTACATGTGTACAAATTCCAAACTTAAATACTAATTTAATATTTTTCCCCAAACGAAGTTCCTTAAGGGATGAATTTCGCAGAAACCCTCCTCAGTAGACCTATACAAAAGGAAGCCTTGGTTTAAATATCACGTTTATAGCTTCAATAGTTTTGCTTCGGCGTTATTGGTAAAAGTCTGCCGACATTAGACTGGAATTAAAACTGACACACACATACAAATACGCACAAACTTGCTACTATTTGTCGTAAACTTACGAGAAGATTAGGTGTGTTTGTGTGTGTACACGTGTTTGTTTGTTTTTCGATGATATCCTATTTGACAACTTTTAACCAGGTTTGAGAATTTTGGCATAGTGGGTCTAGAATTTCGTCGATATTCATATTAGCCATTGGAAGTCTACTGTTGGACACAGGCCTCCCTAAGAAATGGGGAATATTGACCATAATTGCAACTGACGGGGTTGCTGCTGCCCACCCCCGCCCTATGCATTTGCGCTACATTGTTTCGGATAGTAATACCTCCATCTGTCGTTTATAGTACCTTAGTCGCATCTTACATTGCCTGGTACAGGGAAGGTACTATTCGGCTCTGTCGGTACGGCAAGTATTTTCTACATTTAATATAAGTTACACGAACAAAAAGGCTATTTATAAAAGTTGGTATTGAATATTGTAATAGATACACCTTGAACCTAACCTCTTCGTTGACCTCTTGCTTGCGCTTTCTTAATGCGCCAATGAACGCAAACAAACGCGTAAATTGAGTAAATCTCGTGGTGACCTTGCACTGAATCTTTATGTAGCTAATATCGTACAGATTTAACTATCGAATCAATCTAACTCAAATTACTTCATATATTTTTTTCCAATATATGCCATCATTGTGAAGTCATCGTGGCTATTTATCCAGATTAATATTGTAAAAAAATAGTTTTGTATTTTTGTTTGTTACAAATAGGCTTAAAATGTACTGAACCTATTTTGGATATACTTGCACTAATAAAAAGCTTGGAAATATGGAAATATGTCGACGGAATTTACATTCTTGTACGTAGGTATATCGTTATCCCTACTAATATTATAAAGGCGAAAGGAACTCGGTCTGTCTGTTACGCTTTCCCGCTTAAACCTCTCAACCGATTTTGATGAAATTTGGCATACACAATCTTTAGATCTTGAGAAAGGACATAGGCTATTTTTTAATTTGAAATAAGGGTTGTAAGGGGTCGAAAGGGGGGATGAAAAGTTGTATGGAGGTATCGCTATTTTTAGTGCTAGAAACTTGAAACTTATTTTTCAGGCCATTCATTCGATGTAAATAAACATGTCATTCAAATTGTATATAAGTTGAGGTGAAGAGGTATGGTACCCAAAGAAACTAAACCACGCGGTCAAAGTCGCGGGCACAGCTAGTTTAGTATAAAACAAAGTTAAACAAAGTATTTAATCGAATCACAATCTATGTTAGGACGATGTAGATATCATTTCCAGCAATGAAGTTCAGGTGAAGTTGGGAGAGAATTTGCTAGAACTATTATCCACAGACACTACAAGTTTTTATCGGCATTGTAAGTGTCTGCTAATCTTAAAAGTTTAAATACACAGTTTTCACGGTACAAGATAACTTGTGAGTATAATATGAATGAAAAAGAGTAGGTATACAGTGAATTACTATTGTATTTAATACTAATTATATTATACCTACTAATACAATATTTGTGGAAAAACAAATATAGGTAATGTCTTACGTACTCCTTCAAATCAGCGATTTTGTAGTTTATACACGCCACTATATTTTAAGATATTCTAATATCAACAAGTTTTCAAACAAGTAATGTAAATAATTATATTATATCGCATATGATAATGCAAAACCGCCACAGACCTCTTTCTAGCCATTTAAATAAAAAAATCACCATATTATTATGACAAATATCGCCATCTATTGTAATTGACTAGAAACACATACCAAAAATGTATAAAGTACTACAGCAAGTATTTTTAAAACGTCTTATTAATAATGGTATGTATGCAAATAAAACATATAGATATCATAGAGTTTGATAATTTTGTTTTTTAAATATCTGCATTAAATAATTTCATTATTTATTATAAAATAAGTCTTCCGCAAGGCTCTAAAAGTTAAAGTTACATCTTAAGTTAGATAGATGGCGTTGTAAGCATGGTAAACAAGAAAACGTGTCACGCCCCAATATAGCTAATTGGTAAACGATTACGTGTTATTGTGAAACAGAAACTTCTCAGTGCTCTAATACTAAATAATTTCAATTCATCACATAGTCTGCAACACTTTTATTCGCGAATTTTCCTTTGCAATCCAATGCAACAAGAAAATGACGTTTGTTTTGTTTCAAGCTTCAAATATGAGAGTCATGTTATCTATCTCGCTCACACAAACTGTAGTTTGTATAGCGTTAAAACGGGATAAAGAATATTGTAATTGCGTTTGAAGTATAGCAGTCTGTGGTATCAGCTGACAACCAAAGCAAAAACAGTCGGTGCGCGACCATCTTGTCAAAACTGGAGTCGGTGACAACAAATAAATATTGTAAAATGTCCTAAATCGCTTGTAATGACTTAAGTCCAAGTTTCCATCTAATAAAGTATTGTGTATATTTTATGTTGGTGTTGTTTTTGACGCGGTTACTATACATTTTGCTCAATATTTTCGGGTTTCTGTTGTGTCAAATGACGTCATGTATGTGATTATTATACACGTATCGCGGCTGACGAGTTCGTAAGTATTTTCTTTTATTTCTGTGTGGTTTTTAATAATTTTGAGTTAATAACGAGTACATTTCCATCCTTAGTCAGTGCGAGTTTCATTCATAAATCGTCGGTAAACGGGCGTTAAGGGCCCCTCGGGTTTTCCATACGTGAAGTGTCGAAGTTTATAAATGCCCTTGAAAATTATGCAGCAAAATCGCGTTGCTAAAGGTGATGGCTGGTGCGTCCATTGAGCCTGGCTAGAAACCTGAGGATTTTGCTCCATTCATGATGAACGCCTCTGAAGGTCGTCGCGATCGACTGCAAACATTCCGCTTGGCAACTAATGTTTAGTCGCGCACTTGACTAAAAATGGAACGGTCTCGACACGTAGAAAGTATTGTTTTGTATGAAACATTGAAAGTGTATAAACATGTAATATTTATGTTGCGGCTGCTTTAAAATGGCCGTCCTATCGCACTAGTGTCGATATGAAATAGTTATCTACCGAGTTTTTTTTTTAATATTTACAACACGCCTCCGCCAACTTTCGACTATGGATCGTAGCATGCGATCGTTCTCGCTACTTCTGACACAGATTACAGTATTTAATTACTGCCAAACTTGTTAATATCGACGCTTATCCGTTTTTCGTGTTGGTCGCAAATACGTAATCATCTATTTGGCTTATTTATAGCTAAATATATGGTCGCCTATACTAATGTAATGTTATACGTAAAATGCATTACCTCATTTATTTTATAGCTACTAAGTGTTAAATCTAAGTGTCGTGCGTGTAATAACTTTATATGTAAGGTAGGTTTACATTCAAAAACTGGGTCATACCTACCTACCTCCCAAAACGTATTTAGTAATAGGTATTCATTCACACCATCCATAAATAACATTTCTTGTGTCGTTTATTGTTGTAATTAATATTCAATCAATTAGTTAATTAGATATTTCTATATAAATAAAAATATCGAATTAACTAATAACAGATAACTTTCCTATTGTGACTTTTTTATTTAACAAACCTTTAAATGTAATTGGTGTACAATATTTTTTATTTGATAATTTATGCATTGCTATATGTATCGTAAAATATGCTGTATCATCCACAGACCTTGCTTGTCTATGGCTTGCAGTATTGATATACACAATAAGATAAACTGATTCTAAAATGTTCCGGTGATTCCCCTAGAATAATACCCCCACCTACTGTGAGGAGTATGATTCCAGGGAAAACACTGGCACTCTTCAGTACCTACGGGTATAATAAACAAATTTGTAGGCAAATAAAACCGTATGATCTATAAAATTTACTCTTATACTTATTATAGTTTTGCCGCTTATACCAACCTATAGTATTTCATTATAGGTTAGGCATTATCAGCCAATTGTATATTATTTGACGATTATCCAACATTTATAAGTTACGAAAATAAATTTCTGATTTCGGTTTTTAATTAAATATAACATTGCAGTTCATCCAAAACCTCTAGAAATTCCTCTGATTTATTAAAACATTTCCAAAGTTTAACATTCCATTTTTACTTATGGCCTTTTTAAGTAATTATGTTGTTATAATTAAAAGAAACACCTAACCTAATGTGATACCCATTTTATGTTCGATTTATAAATATACTTATTTTGCAAGAGTTACTTAAATATAACCTTTATCGTGTCAACTGTCTACAAATTAAATATTCAGTGAATTTCTCCAAAAATAAAGACCATCAATTACTTATTTTTAAATTAAAAAAAAACACATGATATCCCTGATCTATAACTCTTACAAGGCAGTGACGGTTTATCTATTTTATCGTTTCTCCATTGCGTAATAATATGTACTGCATTTGTAAATACCGTAGTCGTAACATGTTCCAAAAGCTTAATTCGCTTACGTTTCATTACCAAATAAAAATTAATAATAAATTATTATAAGTAAGCAATATTTGTTTATTGATTTCAAAATAAAAACAATAAAAAATTATTTTGTATAAAATTAAAATTTGATCTAAGGCGAGACATACCACACGCGGGCTTTTCGGTAAGTCGACAAAGAAACCGTTAAAGGAAAATACCGCAATTCCAAAAGAAGCAGTATAAGCTATTTTTAAAATAACTATTAAATAAAAATGAAAGTTGCGTGTCTATTTTTCGAAGTATTTTTTTATATTGCAACACTGGAAAGAAATAACCTTATTTTTTTTAAATAATAATAACTTTATTCAACAACAAAAGGAAACTTAAACTGAAATACATTTGATACTTAAGTACCTAAACTAAAAAGACAGACTTCTTTAAAAATAAAGATTTAGTTCCTATTTACCTCACAGCCTTCCAATATCTTTAAATATTTGCGCTTACTGCTAAATAGTCTCATATCGCTCAATACGATGACTGCATATACTTATTGCATATATTATTTCAATGAGTAATGCTAATAATAATGACACCTCTCTTAATTGGTATATACCTAGGATAACGTCATTCAAACGTTTTATTTTTTTTATACTCATTCGTTAACTTTGACAGAAATACTAATATTTAGAAATTCCAGAAACGGCTGCTACAGTAATCAAAATTATTGTAAAATATATAACTAACTAAATATCTAGAAGTCACAGTATCAAGCAACCTTTGGACCTAGGGTAAGCTATATGCAAGTATAGATGGGCTATTGCTAGCTATTGAGCAATACTGACCGTGTGAGCTTTGTAAAATGTGACCTTGCTACGTACTAGAGAAAAGGTCGGCTTATTGTTTTACTTCCAACTCAAAATTGTTAAATAAATGTTAGCATGATAACAAAAATTATGATAAAATGTAAATGTGGTCAAATATATATTCCAAATTACCATTTTATATGCACATAACATAATGGCAACTGAAACTGAAAAGACGAATGCTTATCAAGTTTTCTTTGACAACGGCCAAACTCAAAGAAACCCTTAGAAAAAGTTATTTTCATAACTTGTGCGGGTCTTCATTCCTATGGATGTTTCACAAATAAAAAATTTAAAAGAAACATGGCCTGTATTGTTTTGTTCTTCTTTCTGCTTCTTCACATAGAACGCTTCATAGAAAACAAATGTCAAGATGGAGATCACTCTAGGAATATCAGTGCTTAAATTCACCACATACCGTATACACCGCAGATGGATCTCAATAGGTCAGTTTTCCTTTTATGTGCAGTTAGTCATTTCGTCACCGTCTCATTCCACATCATAATATGGCGGATTAAGCAATTGCCAGAGTAAACTATAAATAGCCGGATACTTCGCTTCTATGACAATACAGTGATTTGTTTACGCTTTCCATCACGTTTGAACCGAACGATGGAGAAAATTGTCGGCCTCATTTGAATAGATACTTAAAACATTGATACCTCGTTCGGAGTTTAAAATGTTCGACAGATACCTATTAGATTACTTTGTTTCGGTACGCACCGTTTATTTGACCTAATAATTGCATCAATGGAATTCAAATAACAAGTGTATCTGACCATAATTCGTTAATTAAGTTCCATAATTAAGATCATCATTATAATGATAAAAAGCCAAAGCCTAAGAAGCCACCACCAATCTACGACTCAAGGCACGTAGATGAAACGCTTGCTAAATTTGTAGTCCCAAAACGCGACTAACAAACAACTTTCATCATGCTATTCATAAAATAATAATTATTGTATTTCATTGAATGATAATGAATTGTTTGCAACAATGTTAATACTCTAGAATTTATGGATTAATTTTTGTTTAATTTATCAATAAGTAACACCTGTTTATTTACTTATGGTATCTTTCGTTCCAAAGATTGTCTGGATCGGATGGATGTATAAATCGATTTGCACGATGCGACAGTATGATGTGTGTGCATTATAATATTACTTGCCTAATATTACAAGCAAAGCCTTGCTGTGGCTAAGGTATACGTTAAATTATGTTATTATGGAATTCATAGATATTTATTTATTATGATAAACCAATAAATTGTTTAAAATAAATATTGCAACTATAAATTAAGATATCTCACAAGTTAGTCGAAAATAAATACAGTAAAGAAAATTTGATTAAAATTAGTTCTATAGTACTGGAGTTCACGGTCAAACAACGTGACAAGAAACATTTGCATATATAAAGATTTCGTTGTTTTTCTATAAGGAAAAACAATTTGTCGTTATATGAATATAGGTAAGTATTGGAATGGCCCCAATAGGTGCGAAACTCCGACGAGTCCGATATAATAATGCTAGTAATCAATTGAATTAGACATCAACTTGTGATCTTAACGACCTTTGATTAGACAGATAATTGGAAAATTGTTCCACTCATACTGGTCAACTGTAAATTATGCGACAGTTAAATCCAATAATTTAACTCGTAAATGCGTTTGTACGCAATAAACATTCGATTAGTGAGATCTATAAAAATATTGTCTCATCATAATAAGAACACTTTCCAACGGCTTTTCAAATGTAACAATGAAAAATGTTACATTTTGATTGGAGTTATAAATTACCGTTTTCAATAATGACAAAGATGTTATGTTATTTTTAACATTTTCTTTTTAAAAGACTTCAAGAGGCGGTTTATTGATTTTTTTACAATTGATGTTCGACGTTTGAAGATGACAAAATCTTTTTAACAGCGTTCTGAAACCGTTAAAAATATGTTTTTTTATATAATTACTGCGTCAACTAAATTCGATCGGTTCGATAAATTTTGAATGTTTAAGATCCTAATCACAACGGTGGTAATTGAATTGAGATCTGGTAGTGCTAAGACATACTTAGTTCAAATTGGTACTATATGTGTTTGTTATACATTGATACCAACATCCTTGTAAAAATTGTTTAAACGGGACACCGAGTATATAAACATAATAAATCGCATTTAAAAGCTAACAATTTAAATATGTGATATTATTATTAGTACTGAACGGATAATTGAAAGGAAATTATAAATAATACACTTGCATTTAATTATTTATAGTGCATATATAAAAAGAATACTTTTTTGTTTTCCCATGTACAATATGTTTGTATTGGCAAGTCTGGAATAACGCATAGCTATTATGACATATCTAAATTACAGTGAAACTTACACTGTAATTAAGATTGTTTTTGAAATAATTCTGGCTGAAAAGCCTAAGAAAAGTCTATTTTTAGATACTAATAAGGTTATATAATACACCATTAAGAAATGTGATAGAATCAGTTAAGGTTCATCAATTTTCACCTTTAAACCTTAAACAGTATTAGCTAATTTCGTCTGCGCTTTCGTCGGATTTTACTTTGCTGTAGCAACTCCACTTTAAATCCGACCGTGCAAATGACAGTCTGCAGACAATAACAAATGTCCGATCACTCCAGGTTTGGTTAAAATCAACGTATATTATACGGCGGAGATTTTCGACCTGTATTTATTATAGGCTTCCCAACACATTGTCGGCAAAAATCTCCGTTTTCATAAGCCTTGTTGTACTGCCATGATATCAATCGACTCAAAGCTGACAAAATGTCGCAGTCACTTTTAAACTCAATGGATCGTAGTTAAATTTACATGGGGTACCTCATTCAAAGGTCGCCTGCATTGATACCTCAGTCACACCTATTTATACCGCTAAATAGCAGTGTGCGTATTGCTGTGTTCTGGTTTGGAGGGTGAGAGAGACAGTGAAGTTACTGGGTAATGTGACATAACTTTATCTTCATCTTCAACTCACAATGTTGGCAACGCGCTCGTGATATCCCTGTGATATTACTAGCGTTATATGCTGCGGTGACACTACGAGTATCACGCGAACTTACTCGTATATTATATTATATTGATATTAATATATTCCTTTCAATCATATATTATCAACTACTTTTACAACTATTATTATAATTGTTATCTTTTTGCAAATATAATATTTAGTATGCATTAACTATATATTGCAAGTTGCCTGTAATTAAGGCATCACTATGAAATGTTCGTACACAGTTGTTATTATCATTGTTAAGTGAACTTCTTGTTGGCTGTCCAAAATTAATAAATGTCTATCGAGATATTTTTCACATTTGTGTCGGCTGGTCTGTTGCTTTGTGTAAACGCAATCAATGTCCAAATTTTCATCACGATTTTGCAAAAAAATGCACACAGCTAATTCGGTTTAGCTGTTTCATCATCATTATCATCATTACAGCCATTGGAAGTCTACTGCTGGACTTAGGCCTTGGCCTGGGAAATTTTGCCCATAATTGCCGTGCTGGGAAAGCGTGTTGGCAGTCGCACAGCGCAACTTTCGCGAAAAAGATGCTGCTGCCCATCCTTACCTCGTGCATTTGAACTACACTGTCTCGGATGGATATGACTTAACGACACCTGGTTCGTTAGTCGATATTTTTTTAGCTAGCATTATCGATAACGGGGAAGTTTCTGTAATGAATAGTCTCCGGGTCAGTTGGTGTATTTTAGAATGTTTGAAACAAGCAATGGGAAAGTAACCTATTTTAATC
Organism: Heortia vitessoides; assembly: GCA_020976665.1. Lineage (NCBI taxonomy): Eukaryota > Metazoa > Arthropoda > Insecta > Lepidoptera > Crambidae > Heortia > Heortia vitessoides. The sequence goes on from JACJUM010002929.1 coordinate 10,632,016, forward strand.
AAAATAATAGTTTATTAAATGTTTTCCGCGTGGTCGTTAAAATGGCCGTCGTCTGTTTTGAAGTTTTTATATCGAAATGGAATTTCTTATCAACGAAAACACAAATGTACTACACCGCTACTAACAAGTACAGTGTAAAAGTTAGTCTAGGCCTAGTTTTAGTCAATTGTTCGCTTTTAGGAAAGGAACTCTCCTTGTTGACCGTAGCTACTTTAAATCAATATTTATATTGAAATGCAAAACAATCGGCCTGATCACAATAAAATTCGCATATTGATAGGGTCTAAACCTACTTTATATCCCGATACTGATACCGCGTTATAACAAAGCCTTTGCAGGGAAGTCGTGGAATACTTTTAGTGTCACCTGTACCTACAAACATGATTTTTATCACAATAAAATAACATGCTCAAAGCAGTTGCTTACGAAAGACAAACAACAGAGGCATCCTGAATAGTATACTTAAATATATTTATCATCCTCTGTGTCTGGATGCAAACACCAGTTTTCATCATATAATCTGGACGGGGATCGAACCCCCTCCCTTGGCGCACAGGATACAAACACCATCGAATGCGCCATCATGTCCGTTAAACAATGATCAATAAGTTATATGACATGAAATGTATTTTCAAGCTTGAAGGATTATCGACTTTGTTCTGAAGCAGTCATCGGATTTTTCATTCCTTCAGAAATAGTTACGGACCATATCCGCTCGTGTAAATAACAAGCCTCAGGTTTTACACAAAGTCTGGCTAAATAAAATTACCGGTTAAGAGTGTAAACGCAAGGGTTTGGATTAAATTCCTGCACCAATTCAGAATAAAAGTGTTTTTACCTTCTTTATATCTTACTTTTTCTGCCAGTGTTCAGCAAGTGATTTTTTTATTCATATGACATATCGGACGCTGAAATGACTCCGCTATTTAATTTGCTAACGCACTTGTTTCACGGATAACAGAAAGCAGATGAATTACCAATAAGTTACTTAAATACATATAAACAACATCCAGACACAGAACAAATACAAATATTTGTCCTGGGAACATGGGAGTGGCTTTGTTACGAATTGTGAATGCATAAATATTAGAACCAATAATGTTATGGCTAGCCGTGAGTACCAGCTGTTGTAAGAGGCGACATAGCTACCAGTACCGACAGATGGCGGTATATCCATTCGAAACAATGTAGCTCAAATCAACAGGGTGGGAATAAGCAGCGGTATCCCCATCGCGAAAGCTGCGCTCTTCGATTGCCTACACACTTCACAAGCGCGGCAATTATGGGTATAATTCCTTTCTTGGGGAGGCATATATCTAGCAGTGGACTTTCTGCAGCAGTCTCGCATTTTATTCTGGTGATGGTTATTGGTAACCCGCCCTGCAGCACCTTCACCTGCCGCGCAATTTGTGTCCACAAAATAAACGCGTAGGCTTCAAGTGATCTAATATAACACCGTCACAGCTTAATGTAGTTCGCTAACGAGTAGTGACACTGAATGTCATGCATCATTTAACACAGTCTGTGCGCCGAGGATGAATCGATCTAAATTCGTATATTATTCAGATGTTAAGGTAAACTATATTGACTGTATTATTTATAACCTTCTTTGGCATATATTAGGTGGTGGTCAGTTATTTTGTCAAACTTAAACTCATAGGCGCTCTTAAATCGAAGTATTCCACTTTAAATATTTTTTAATTGACCCATGACCCTGAGACCTTGGAGGATTTTAAAACACATGCGAACAAATATGTACCTAATTTCGAATATATTAGGTGGTGGTTAGAGTGATTTTGTCGAACTCGAACTCATAGACGTTTTTAAATGGAAGTATTCTACTTTCAATATTTTTAAATTGAGTCATGAACAAATAGGTCATTGAGTGTCCTACTTTAAAGCTTGTGCGGATTACAGACGAGTCTTACAACTAAGTTTACTGCGGGTATATTACGCAAGCTACCAAAAAAGAAACTGCAAGATAAATGGTGCTGTTAAGAGTTCCATTGAAACTAGTTGGTTTATATTAAACGAAACTTTAACGGTGTCAACGCTAACTAATCCGGAGTCTTAAATTTTCAATGTATCCATTAAATATACACAAAAACTAAAATCAATCACTCTTTCTAATGAAATGATATCAAAATCCTTTAGATGACTTAAGCATTCATCACGTACATAAACACTTTACGAGCGCAGAAAATTTACACGTGTTCTAAATTCGAATAATTATTTGCGATTGTCAATTGATTCCTAAACGTACCATCTACACTAGTAAAAAAAAAAGAGAAGTGAACTGTTGGCGCGGTTTTTAATTTCTACTACGTGCACGGTGGAATGTTATTTTATTAGTTAGACCTCATACAAAGTCGTCTGCATTTGTGTCTCACTTTCACCTATTTCTACTTCCAAATAGCTTACATTGATGTGTTCCGGTTTGCAGGCTGAAAAAGGTAGTAAAATTACTGGTTAATATGACTTAATATTTTCAAATCACAAGGTAGGCATCGCGCTAGTGATATCCTTATTACGAGCGTCTATAGGCTGCAGTGACGCTTACTATCACGCAGGCTGTGTGCTGTTTATCGATTCTGGTCTAATAAAAAAAACTATTTTAAAGTTTGTTATCTCCTTGCCCGCTAATCCACGCCAAACCTGGACACTTTAGAAGACGGATCACCAACTAATAAAGAACATGTATCAATCACTACATACTATGAAAAAAAAATTGCTTTCCGCTGTCTGTCTGTCCCTATGCTTAGATCTTTTAAACTACGTAACGGAATTTGATGCGGTATTTTTTAAATAGATAGTGCGAATAGGAATGTTTGTATGTGTAATAAATATAGTATAGAAACACTTATCATTTTAGAAGTTTCCAACGTGATTATGAAAATAAACTTTTTTTGCGTTAAAACTGCAAATTCCTTGGCTTAACCTGACAAAATAGATCATAATAAAGCAGCCAGTATTGTACATCATAAAAAGGTCTAGAAAAAACTCGAAAGTAAACTGATAAATTAATGCGAGACTTTGTTAAAAAAAAAGCAGTTTATAAGATACATGATTAATAGGTATTATTATGTATCTTATAAACGGTAGTCGATGCTGGACAAAGGCCTCCTTAAGAAAACGGTTATACCGCCATCTGTTGGTTTAAACCTCAAAGGCCTCTTAAGATTCCTAGTACACAGGGAGGTATAACTCTACTCTTCAATATTTGTGACATCATAATCATCATATCAGCCATTGGAGGGCCATTTGGAGGCAGGCCCTCGCAAGAAAGGGGGAATTTTGCCCATATAATTGCCGCGCTGAATGCAGCTTTTGTATCGGAGATTGTGCTGCTCATCCCCGCCTTGTCCATTTGATATAATGTCACCTGTCGATTCTGGTACCTAAGTCTCTGTTTATATTATATTGTTTTATAAGAGGTCATTATACAGGTAGGTACAACATCTCAAAAGTAATTTTATTTAGTAAATATTACAAAATTTAAAACAAATAAGTAAACTGTAATGCGCACCATGTTACAATACATTTGTTAGTCAAACTTTATTGATACAAGTGTAATTGTGGCATGTACTAGTTGGCATGCTATTAGGATATTCAAAATGTTTTAAGTTTATATTAAATACGTTGGTGACTAATAACAATGATTTGTTGTTTTAAAATTTTATTGGTATTTTATTAATATTTTATTAAACATGTAGCAAGCTAACTATATAGCAGACTAAACATATTCAAATTACAAGAAAAGGATGCAATACGTGAAGATATCTTGTATCCTTTTCTCTAAAAATAGTGACGTGACTGGGAAATAGTGTTATGATATAATACTTATCCCCAGTTGAATCCAATTATTTTCCGCTCTCTTAATTTATGCCTATTGCTGCATAAAAGGGTGTTAATCACTTATCTTAGACTACGCAGACTTCATACTATAATTATAGTCGTAACGCTTTCAAGATATAGGCTACTTATTTTCCCGGATAAGTTTTCATTTGTTATACAGTTAATTGCAAATAAGCGGAATGCTAGATGACATAAACAACTACCCCACAAAATATAACACGACAAAAAACAATAGCATTTGTTAACCTTAAGCAGCAAGATGATTAGACAATATTGTTGTATAAGACAGTAAAGTGGGCGGGTCAATGACGCATGGCGACGTGCGAACATCGCAAAAAACACAACTTGCCAACACAAGATCGCTCGACACGCCGATACGTCACGGGCACAATAAACAAAACTATCAGTGTAAACACTGTCTATTTCTGTTGTCCGCCAGTGTTCAACGGACTTAATTGTCGTTTTTTTTCTCAATGGTAATAGACAAATGTAAGAAAATCGTGTCTCCTAATACGTATTCATTTGTTTTGGTAATATCCTACTTTTAGATTTCCATGCCGTTGTGTTTTCTTTTGTTAAAGATGACTTCTTAATGCATTATGCGTTTGTAAGGATGTTTATAACTCTTTTACGAACTAATTAATGGATTTGCAAGAATCTTGCTGTATTGTTGGTTACACAGAATAATAAATATATAGAATAATATATACTAGAAAACAATCAACTTGTGTCAATGCGTGATTATGATTGATCCGTACTTGTAAGTTGATCAATGGATATTTATATATATATTATCTCGAGGACACGCAGCTTTTCATGATACAGAACGTAAGATGCCTTAGTGTACTGTCAGAGAAATATATTTATTCTCTCTTTATCTGATGCCGTTAGATGCGACTAAGGTAATCATTAAATAGCCATTTATCCACCTGAGACAGCATAGTTCGAATTAAAGGGATAACAGGGCGGACGTGTTACGGCTGATAAATAATCAAAATACATTAAATTTACCAATAGCTATTTCATATCTACTTTCAAAAGACTGCGTTTATTATGAGTTGATTTATTACCTCCCGCAATAGATTGCAGATCATTAAAATTAATAATTAGTAGCGACATGATTGCTTTTAGATTATTCAATTACGGCCTGGGTTATGATTTTAACAATTTGGTGACAACGAAACACATGTATGTGTGTTAAGTAAAATACACCGCAGATTAGTTGTGAAGTCAACTTAAAGTGACCTAAATCCGCCCAGAAACAGGGATCGAAGCCGTTTACTACTAAGGGGTGTCTAGAAAATACCTAGACTTGGTTCGGCGGAACTCTATTGATGCGGTAACCAAACGTTGACTTGCTTCTACGAAAGGCTTACCAAATTAAATCAGTTCGAGTAAATATTCATAGAATCCAAAATCCCTATTGATATTTGCGCAATAAATGGATTTTAAAACGCGTGCAAGCAATTTAAATGCTTATAGAACATTAAAATACCTCTTATTATTGCAGTTGCTTATGTGTATGTTACTTGAAAATCCTAGGCTAAAAGAAGTAATTTTACTATATGAAATTAAATAAATGAACGGAAAATAGAGTTACCCTCGTCGTCGCCATCATAATATCAACCATTGGACGTCCACTTTTGGACACAGATTTTCTCAAGAACAGGTAGATGTTGCCAATGAATACTACACTGGGCATACGTGACAACTATGGTAGAGCGTAGCTTGGCGACAGGGATGCTGCTGCCCATTCCCGCCCTGTGTATTTGAGCTACACTGTATCCAATGTAAAGTTCTGCTCTGTGTCAACGAGAAAGCCGTCGTTATAATTTAAATTACCAGCCTTTTTAATTGGTTAAGTGTACAAAAATCTTTAACAATTATAGAAAAACTATATCATAAGGTATCCTTTTAGTGACCTTTCCCTGTAGAATGTGGTTAATCATAAAGGGATATACCGGTTCTTGCCTAGAAGGCTTACCTTTTGCGAGCAATTTAGGGGTACAGCTATGAATAATAATATTATGAAGCAGTAATGATGTCGGGACCCCATTAAGCTGAAAAGCCTTTAACCTCGAATTAATTGAGCTAGCAATTATTGGGCTTTTATTATCATCGGCTTGGGAAACCATCGATATTGGAAAATTTAGAATGCCTATCGTTAAAGTATTATACTAAGTAATAGTCTATACTCGCACCTTCGCCTCTTTGCATATTTTTATAATATTATAGCCTCTATCTTATTGTGATTTATGAGCGATATTATTGTAAAGTTTAATTTAAATTCATTCAGTAGTGCGGTCAAGGTGCTCGGTTAATTGGAATCTGATCTTTATCAGGTTAAATTTGATTTTGTGGTATCCGAATTGATATTGAGGTAGCCTATTATTTATTAAATTTTGATTGTATTTTATTTATAATCCAACCAATACACGATACAAACATGAATAGTTGTATTGATGTGTGGATGTTTATCACTCATTTGAGGTGGAATGGCTGAACAGGTCTGGTGGAAATTAGTTATAGAGATAATTGTCTAGAACTAATTTCCACATAAGCTACTATTTTCCCGAAAACAGTATTCTCGTGAGGATAGAACTGACGATTTTGCAGTTGCCTGTCAGAGAGTGGCATAGATAATTCCTGGAATAACGAGAGATTTTTTAGCCGTACCCCGCCCTCTTGTCGTAAAATTGTCGACTAAGGTATCGGAACCAACATATGGTGATATATCCACTCGAAGTAGTGTACCTCAAATGCAACAGAGCGGGTATGAGCAGGAGCATGCTCATCGTAATGCCACGCTCTGCGATTGCAACCACGCTTGTCTAGCGCAGTAATTTTAAGGCAAAATCCTCCTTTATGGGGACGCCCTATGTTTAGCAGTGGACGATTCTATGGAATATTGTATGTTTTCCAAATCAAATTTAATATATATAAAATTTATATTTTGTGGGGTCAGTAAAATAAAAAACTTGATGTCAGCGATAAATTTATCTTAAAAATAATATCGTCTAAATGTGAACCTTTGCCTTGGGGGCGCTCATTCAGTCGAACGGTAAATTTTACAATGCACTGCAGATCGACTCTGTGATGGCTGCCATTTCGTAGTCAATATTTTCTTTCAAATGAACCAGAGTAGTTGGTTTATTGTTATAAACTTTAGATTTAAGATAGCTCCACAGAAAAAATAGTTTATGTCGCCTCTTCTCGAGATCAATTTGCCAGGGCAAATTTTACTCACTGTAGTTAATGATGAACGTGTGGAAAGTTGTCCCTTCTTGTTGGAACCGTGTTTGTATTACCAGAATCCGGTTATAACCAGAAAACTTCGCAGTTCGAGCACCATAAAATTGTCTAACATCTCCACATAACGCTTTGAAATCACTGTAACTGCACGTTCTCTTGCAACCTCAAAGAAGCTCAAAGGGCCAATAATGCCTCTCGCCGATATCCCAGCCCACACAGTTAATGTTGGTGAAAGAAGTGGCTTCTGATGCTTATGTTTTGGATTTGTAAAACCCCAGTAGCAGATGTTTTGCTTGTTTACGTGCCCATTGAGATGAAAATAAGCTTCACCTGAAAACTAATTTTTTTATTGTAAAACGTCAAGAAGCGCTCAAACGCCTGGTTGACAAAATCAAACCTATGACTGGCATCATGTTTTTTTTAAATTCTTGCACCAATTGAAATTAGAATGGGTGCAGATTTAGGTCTGTGCAAAATGTGGTATAATGGTCTATGAACATTTAAAGCACCTGCGTGCTTCTGAATGGAAAGATTGGGATCCTCACGAGCGAATTGTTTTACACTCTCCTTGTTTTCTAATGTTCTTTATGCCCTTGTCGCCCAGATACGGGTCTTTCTAGAACCGGTCTTTTCAAATTTTTTGACCCATTTTCGCATGAGAGGGATACTGTGCGCGTTATTTAAGTGACCCTCGAATACTGCCTCCAACGTGCTACAGTCGCTGAACTACCATTTTTGTAAAACTCGCAAGCACAGTGCGTGGTCCGCTCCCGAAGAATGCTCCATAGCGACTGAATTCCTAAGAACCAAGCTACTCACTGACATACCCTCCGCCATTTAGATTCGATGCGTTTATATTTAGTTTTATTAGTCAGCTAAACAATTTTAAAATTTTATTTTGAGACACTATATTAATTAAATAGCTGCTTTTTGCTGCTAAATCTAAATATCTTTTCCTCGTTAGATATATTTATAAATCTGAACAGGTTTAACCTCGCGGGACATGTCATGCTGTTTTGAACATGATTCTAGTGCATGTTTCAGTTAATAAGCAATATTTATTATTACACTTAATGTTAGAAAAGTCACATTCAGTATTATAAAACCGGTGCAATATTTACACATCCTTTCGGTATTTCTACTAATTGTATATATAAATCTAATATATACAATTTGTAATAGATACATATACATATCAGGTTTTAAAGGTACTTACGGTTGCTTTTTTAATTGTCTTACAGTAACAACATAAAAATGACATAAAAATGAATTTTATGTGAAACATAAATGGAATAGTTCTCTTTAATATTTCTTTAACTATACATCTGTATAGTTCTTTACATAATACACTGTATATATAGTACGCGGTGTACTGGTAACGTAGAATAGTACCTCCCTCTGGACCCGGTGTCTATGTAATAGGCGCCTGAGGTACCGGGACCGACAGATGCCGGTACCCAAATAGCGTAGCTTAAATGAAACAAGGCGTAGGTAGATCGTTGAAGGAAAAAAAAAATCCCCTTTTCTTGCTTTTAACTAAAAACTTAGTAATATCCAGATTTAGAACATTAACACAGAAGTGGATATATGAAGAATCGTCTTTTGTAATTATAACCTTTTTTGGTATCGTTATTTAGCAATCTATCGAACATTTTAGATCCAGTATGGTTTCGTTCAAGATGGCTGCCATTTCTGTGTTTGGCGAGGTCAATCAGATACCAGTCTGCTGTTTTCCACAATCCACCACCACACAATTTCACACAATTTTTATTTACGATTATTTCACGAGTGAAAATTAAACCTTTCTGCAATGTCATACTTGAGTGCGTCATCACTTGCGTTACGGAAAAAATACGGTTTACTCGATGTATTACCACAATATAATAGAATTTATAATAATCTTACCAGGTCGCGCAAAAGCCAAAAGGCCACTTAGGTATCAGAACCAGCAGATGGCGGTGTATCTACCCAATAGTGTAGCTCCAATGCAAGGCTACTGCGTTTGCCACCACACCTGCATAGCACGGCAATTATGGGCAGAGTTCCCACTTCCTTGGGGAGATTTTGTTTAGCAGCGGACGCTCTATGGCAGCTATGATAATGATAATGAAATAAACCAGAGCGGGTATTTGCAGCAGAGTCTATAATACACCTACCCTGCACAGCAAAAAAGCTAATAACTGTGCTAATCTTTTAGGAAAGTGGACCTCCTTGGACATCGACAATGATTGATGTGAATGATATTTCGCGTGATAGTAAACGTCACCGCAGTCTGCATACCGTCGTATTATCACTAGCGCATTGCCAACCTTGTGACTTGAAAATATTATGTCATATTAACCAGTCACAATTGCCGTGAGGTACCGGCAGAGTAAAATAGTATCTCCCACTGCACCAGGTGTCGTAAGAGGCGACTAAGGTACAGAACCGACAGATGGCACTATTCCATCCATCAGTGTAGCTCTAATTCACAGGGCGAGGATGGGCAGCATTATCCCCGTTGTGAATGTTACGCTCTGCGATTGCCAATAAAATTGCTCTTGCCCAGCGCGGCAATTATGGGCAGAACTCCCCCTATCTTGTGGAGGCCTATATCCAACAGTAGACTTTAAATAGCTGATGATAATATATAAACACTTGTATAATAATAAATGTTTATTTATCTTAAATATGATCAAAACAATACCGTACCAGGTATCGTAAGAGGCGACCTCTTACGATACCTGGTACAGAGGGAGGTACTATTCTACTCTGCCGGTACCCCACGGCCTATATAACGGCAGTGTTTATATATACTGAAGATTATATACCAGCCTTAATAGTTTCTTCGTTATTCATTATGCACAACGATGTTGTTTTTTAATAAATTATTTATAAAATGTAAACGTCTATTCGTGTTACTCATGTAAAGAGATAAGTGGTCTTTCAGTGGCGCTATTTTTAAAGCTTGTTATTACATAAATATCTAAACATCTAACATCAACACAAAATCTAGTCATTGAACATTTTTTAAACATACATCAATGAATTTATACGCATTTGTTTGTCATTTCCACTGCTACTATAGCATGCGTCCTAAACGACGTATCGGTACAAAATAAATCTTATGTGTTATGTATTCAAGGACGAATGTCGAACGTTAGGTCTGCGTATGAGACATAATGTCAGGGAATTATTATGACATAAGAGTAAAACGGCTGTTATCACTTGAAAAACAACAGCAACGCAAACAGGTGACTGTGCCAATACATCACTTTTGTTGTTTGGAAGTAAATCCTCATCGGACCATTGGTGTCGTACTAGTGTCAGTGAAAAATAAATTAGGGAACATTTTCATAAAAAATAAGTTAATATATCTAGTATATAAGTCGATGGTACTTGAACGTCTTATGACTATACCACCTGAGCCTGATGGCGCCTATAATAGTAATCCTATCTTGTGCGCCAAAGGTTGTGCGTTCGATCCCCACTCAAATATGTATTTGTTTAAATTTGTGTTTGTTTTGTATCTGGGTCTTGAATATATAAGTGTTATATTTGTGATTCCTCTGTTGTCTGATCTCCGTAACACAAGTGCTTAAAGCGACTTATCACGGAGTCAGGTCAATGTATGAGATATTGTATATCACTTTCTAAGCTCATCGTGCATTAAGCATCATCATGCATGAAACCAAAAGGTCATTTGTCACAAGCAAATAGGTATTCATAACATAAGTAACTTTTCGCTCGCGACTCTGTCCACGTAGAACTTCATTATGTCTCGTTTTTCTAAGATACGTAATATACGTATTTTTCAAGGCTTCGATATATCTACATACAAAACTTCGCTTAAAACGCGTACCCTGTAAAAGCTAAGAGAAAGAAATGAAACTGGCAAAGAGACGTAATTTTGAATTCCTTATGTTATTAGCATAAACGACACGTAAACATGCTTTATTTAGACAGCTATTGGCTCAACATTGACTGTTTTATTTTTCTAATTACGAATATAATAGATAATTAATTATATTAATTATAAAACTACTTTTTAATTGACCCCGTTTTAAGAGTTTAATTGACCCCGTTTTTAAGCCGTTGACTTAAAAACGGGGTCAATTAAACTCTTTACATTTTTAGTTCTACGTTTCTGTTACCTCTGTGCTCACGTATTCAAGATTGACAATAGATGTTGTGTCAGGATTTGAAAGTTACAATTACTACCTTCATATTTTTTTAATTTTGTGCGTTCGCCTTCCCATCCACTCAGTAGGTACTGACAGTATCTTGTAATCTGGCAGTGCTGTATGCTGGCCTTAATTGGATGGCCAAGCAGGTGGTATTTTCCAACCACCTTCTACATTCAAATAAGAATGTTTTTGAATTTCAATAACCTCACGAAGCATCCGTGGATAAAAAATCCTTCGGAGTAATTGAGGTTTGTCAAACCATAATATAGGCGTTAGGTTTGTCTAGTTCATGCTCATAGACTGCAGGAATTTTTTGAGAATTTTAAAATCGCTTGCCGCAAGGTAACTAATACGTCAAACTAAAAATTAAAAAAGTTAAATAAACCGTTAAAGTCTTAAAGCGGTTAAAAAGTAGTTTTATAATTAATAATGAACACGTAAATGTAAAAAAAAATATCGTTATTTACGTTTCTACATTCTACATATGTACATAAAAAACCTCAATTTCTAGTAGAGGCTTAAGCTGCGCTCTGCGATTGCCAACACCCTTGCCCAGCGTGGCATTTATGGTCAAAATTCCTGCTTTGGTGGGGAGACCTATGTCCAGCAGTGGACTTCCAATGGTTGGAATTCCAATCCTTCCAATGATGATGATGATTCTATATATATATATATATATATATATATATATGTACATGCACTCACATATACATACATATCTGCGTTAGTTGTTAAGATATCAGGTCTAGTGCGTGGCAATTATAACATGTCTGAGCAGAGCGTAACTACTCAGTATGTGCAGAAATTCTTGGCATGGGATTTTTGGTAGAGCTTGATGGCCAACTGGTTATATAGTGTGAATTCAATACACGTTTTACTTTAACAACAACGTTTGAATCGGTAGAGAAAACACGCAGGCACGTCCAATCGTCTCGCGCCTTACTCTGTGTGCAACAACGTCATCTATGAAAACTCACACAAATAAATATTGTCTGAAGTTTATTTATTTATAAATACATACATATGTGCTGTATATGCCATATCAGCACGTACAATAAACAAACGCATTCAATATTAGTGGGTAATTGTTAGACGCGATTAGCAACATGTTTCCTGTCAGATAACCGCCTGCGGAAGGAAACTTCATTAAAACG
>JACJUM010002929.1:10644452-10708181 GCA_020976665.1 Heortia vitessoides
GGGAGTGCTAAGTTAGCAAAAGTACTGCAACTTAACGCAAGTGAAACTGCGGGGCGCTGCTAGTGTCCTTTTAAATCCGAAAAGGATAACAGAAAGACTATTATTGATTAAGCGACATTTAAATTAAACGCAATCTACTCTAGAACGAATGAAGCTTAATATCGATTTGTGACCGCATCGCTCTGTTACTAGTCTATTTCTATCTATAAATAATGCAGTCGAATGAATCGAAGTATTTCATACCGCAAAAAAATTACTTGATACCTCTCAACCAGGATTTTCTTTCCGTTATCAAAACGAGCTTACTCATGGGCTGGTATACAAATGCGTTTTAAACCGAACCAAATAAAGCATGTGTTACATGAAGTGAAATAAAATTTACTGCCATACAGCCTTAACATGGTTAGCCAAGTTTCGGCTTGGCCTTAGCATGCGTACGCTATACGGAGATGATCTCGTGTGCCCTTGGTTTTGACAGCGAACAATGCTACACACCCGCTAATGGCCTTGATTGCTCTGTCGGATATTATAAATGTAATAATATTACTTTAATACAATGAGTAGGAACTACTGATATCATAAAAACAAAATATGCAACTATTTTTTGTTATTATATTAGTTTGCGTTAGCTGAAGATTCTTCTGCGTAGTTCCTGTCCTAGTGAGAATGTAGGAAAATGATGTAGCTTATGTTGTTTTTTGATAATGTAACTTTAAGTTTACTTGTTATAAACATACAAAAATACAATTTTAGGTTAAAATATAATAGTGCTTATCGTCGATGATAGTGCAATATCGCGTAAGTAGCAGTTGCAAATAAAGTAGACAATTCAATTAGAAATAACGGAAAATGGACCTTATTAACTTAAGCTACATGCGTGGTATAAAAGTATCATCGATGTTATGTTACTTGTAAAAGATATAACCTTTTAATGTTGAAAGAATTGTTGAGATCGGTCTGATAGCTTGCTAGCTATTCGTTACAAACATAAGTTTTTTTCTTCTTTATAATAATAGTGTAGATCGTAAACTTGGACGTGGGTTAAGTACTCGTATAACTGAGTCATTATTATCATCAACACCGTCGTTCTATTTCTGCTATCCTTATAAAGCAAATCTCATTATTTTATCTTAAACACTATGCCTTATCTCTTATATGTAACAGGAGAAGCTGACTGACTGATATACCACGCAGGGCCTAAACTATAAGGGTTAGAAACTTTGAATTGTACACAGTGGTTCCTTTTATGACGTAGAAAAGCACTAAGAAAGAATTTTAGAACATTCTTCCCCTGAAGGGGTTGAACCGGGGTGCAAAGTCTGCATGGAAATTTGCTGTTTCTAAAGTTATTAGAATGCAATTCAATTTAAAGTTTCTTTATTGAAAGACATTAAGTTGGTATGAAAGTTCTACTAGATTATGCGGGTGGAACCGCGGGGTTGCTAGTTATCTTTAAATTCTAAACTAAGAAAATCAGGAGAGAGAAATGATTTTTAACTATATTTCTAGCGTGACATCGATTTTAATATATCACTAGCGGGTCGGCCCGACTTCAAACGAATTCATAGTATGATCATTAATATGCCGTTACATGGGTGTATTTAATCCAGTTTTTGGATATCTAGGCTATAATAGAAAAAAATATATTGTTTTGTTTTGTTTTTTTAGACCAGATCGACATACACGTATACAGTCCTCGTAATAGACGTCCACGTAATATCGCAAGGATATCACTAGCGCGTTGCCAACCTTGTGACTTGAAGATACTATGTTACATTAACCAGTAATGCTATTTGCTGGTAAAAATAGGTAAGAGTTAGGTACCAATGCAGACGATCATTGTTTGAGTTCTCTTCCTGATCTCGATAAATCCAGTGCAAACCAGGTTCTAAGGAATTATTCAATTCGGTGCAATCGTTCTAGATTTATGCGAGTGCATTTTAACGATTCATTTTTATAGATAGCTGTCCCTGCAAACGTTGTTCTGCCTCATAAATGATATAAAATAATTAAATTACTTTAGGGGTACCGGCAGAATAGAATAGTACCTTCCACTGCACCAGGTGGCGTAAAAGGCGACTAAGGTACCAGAACAGACAGATGACGGTATGTCCATTCGAAACTGTGCAGCTAAAATGCACAGGGCGGTAATGGGCAGCAGCATCTCTGTCGCAATAGCTGCGCTCTGCGATTACCAATACGCTTGCCCAGTGCGGCAATTATGGACAAAAAACCTCAATTTCTTAGAGGGGCTTATGTGATGAGGGGTATAAAAATTAGATAGTCGCCCATCCTCAGACCTACAAAATATGCATATAAAATTTCACAAGAATCGGTCAAACTGTTTCAGAGGAGTATATTAGATACTGTTAACACGTTTAAATAGTGATTTGCTTCCTATTCTTATTAACTATTGCAAAATATCTACTGATACTCTATTACCACAACACAATCATAAGTAGGCAAGTGATAAAATATGCGTCAACTTACTAATTATGTACCTTAATGATAATTAATTTTAGCTCGCAATAGAAATCCAAATGATAACAGGCCAATGTCAATACTATGTGTTTAGTAGCGAATACCAAAATTTAATTAATAAAAATAGAAACAGCCGATCGCTAATAATCCCTAAAATATTGCTATATATGAAAATGTATATAGCTATAGTATTTTTATGTGTCATTTTCCTTGGTAAGTCCCATGTTAGTTGGCCGTTGCAAGTTACCTACTTAATATAATTCCATACGTATTTGCAATCAATGCAATATTTGCATTTGTGATGAAATCACTATATAGAGAGACGATTAGATAGTCACGCCTTTTATCACTTGAAGCTGTTATCGTGCAGCGAATTATTTTCATCGGTATGGTAATCTTTAGAAAGGCATTCGTAGGACATACTTTCATAATAACATCGTTCGGCCATCTACTTTGTCTATTTTTAGTTTGTAAAGAATAATGGATCCTATTTGTACAGCTATAAAACTAATATTTCAACAATGTACGATTCACGGGTTATCAATGAAAATATTGTACAAATTCCAAGTTGTCATGGCAAAGCGGAATGAGAGCGCATTGCAGGCAAGTGCAATGTGGCCCAGAGTCCCAACCATGGTTCGTTACTGTTACCTTACGGTGATTACATAACTGTGAACGATATTGTGACAGACTCGCATGTATCGCACAGAACGCAGCCCGTGTAATAATAACTCCAATCAATAGTGTATGAAACGCGATACTCGATGCAAACAATGGACAAAATATCGTTGTAGTGGTTACAACAATGTAAAGCTGTGGAGCTTTATTGTTTACGGGTTAGGGTTCAAAGTCAAACTGGAAGTTTGGATTAATAACTTCCTTTGGCGAGATGTCGACGTGCCAGTTAGCGTCGGTGTACTAACTTATATTACTACTGCTGACGAATGTGGACATTGGGAATACATTGTTATGGCCATGTTTCTTTGACTAATTATAAAAGTGATTTAATACAAGTTAGATCTAAGTATGACATGACATAAAATATATATTTTAGACCAAGGATTCCTAAACTTTAAACTAGCTGAATACCAACGAAGCCGTGAGGTACCGGCAAAGTAGAATAGTACCTCTCATTTTACCAGGTGTCGTAAGAGCCGACTAAGGTACCTGAATTGACAGATGGCGGTATATCCACCCGGAAGACTGAAATGCACAGGGCAGGAGCATCCCCGTCGCGAAATCTGCGCTCGGCGATTGCCAATACGCTTCCTCAGCGCAAGAATTATAGGCCAAATTCCCTGTTTCTTAGAGAGCCCTATATCCAGCAGTAGACTTCCAATGGCTGTAATGATGATGATGACCAACCGAATGCCTCTTATTTTATAAAAACCTAAAACAAATATTTACAAATCGACACTGACAATTACCATAAGAAATCAATAAAACTAGCCCGGGATGCGGTTTTACCCGCATACTTACCGTTACCATCAGGATGCAGGGATAAAATATAGCTTATATTAATTTATGGTTATGTATCTTTACATTAGTAAAATAGTTTTTTAAATCAGTCGAGTAGTTTTTGAGTTTATTCGTTACAAATGCATAACTTTATAAATCAAATTAAATAAACTTCTAATTACATAAATGAATTTACAAAATATAATATAGTTTCCTTGGTGAAGATGTAACTCTTTATTGATGAAACAATTATTACATTTGGTCTAGATTTTAGGTTAGGTCCTACCAAGGAAACAAATATTTGTCATATTAGTAATACATATTTGAAACGAATTTTCAATGTTCAAAATAAAGATTTACTATTAATAATCAAATACGTTGTACTGTTTTATATATAAATTGTTTTATAGTTTGGTATTATATACAACAATTGAATGGGCTGAATTCTTGCTACATAAAAGAAGTAACGTCTCTTCATATCATATATTTTGCGCTGTTTCCAAATAGTATTTGTAATCGTGGTGTTATTATTCAAAAGGTTATAATAAACGATTCTGGCGAAAATCTGATGACTATACTTCGAACTTTAGCTTCCGAACACTTTGGGAATCTATATTCTAGGCTACATAAAGAATCCCACCAAAAACTTCGTTGACATAGCTGTTGTTATTATTCACAAATAACTTATAACAAGATCTCTTTCCTATTTTATACCTTAAATATAAATATGTTATTCTTATATATAAATAGGCTAAATTACACAATACTAGAATAATTAAATAATAAATAAAACTCATGAATATGTATATTTTTTGTCATATAGTCTTAAATGAATGAATGGTATGGCGATATTTTTATAGCGAACTTGAGAGGTGGTAGTGAATTTGACCGTAACGTTCTAACTATTGTTGAAGGCCAATCTTTTCTATCTACTAAACATTTAGGCCTATTTACTACGGCCTGCCATTTTACGAAGGTCTCCTAAATTTATGTCACTTAAAAATTATATATAATTAATTTAGTGGCTCATAACTCAGGCTCGATTTTATTGAGGACAATAAACTTTAATTGGTAAAAGTAAAGATTTAAAAAATCGCGCGAGCCTCCTTTTTCTGAACTCGGTTAAAAACTAATTAAACTTAAGTGACTCTAACCTACGAATAAGTAGGTACAAAATATAATTTGTACGTTATTGTCAGATGAAACTTTTGTTAATGTATGCATTGGGTTTATCCACTTGCTTCTGGACTGTTTGATAAAACAATGTGTTTAAACAGCTTCAAAGAAACCATGTACTCTGAGAAGACAGTAAGGTAGTGGCCTACTGTTCCTGAAACTGCCACCATCACTCAACCGATCTGATTATAATCTGACGACTGAGAAACAAAAAAAATTATCGGAAATATCATGAATAACATTCCAATTTTTTACTTAAAACAGACGCATAATTTTAGGTAGCCCCCCCCCCCTCCGGGGGTGGGGTGTTTGTTAAATATTTGCTAAAATAATGCACGCGTCGTCACCGCTCCGTCGAAAGGCGCGCATCCCGCTGCGCGTGAGTTTTCACTTTCACGGGCCGTTGCCCTTCCAGCAGCCTCGGCACACTTCGACGCCGTGTCAAGGTCGGCCCGCGCGGGTCTGGAATCCGATGTGGTGCAACCTTCGATGGAGTTAAGTTACAAATTTCTTGTGCTACGAACTCATGAGTTTCGTAGTCTGTGGACTCAAGTGTCTATTGATTTTAGTTTTGCAGTCTGTGGCTTTGGAGGTATTCCAATGTTAATTGATTATTGCGGTGATGACCGCATTCACTAAATCGGCAACAGAAATTTCAATGTTGAATGTGTAAGCTATTAAAATGCAAGTGGAATAGTCCACTTTTTTTTGGTACCTATTATGTTGTTGAGTTATTCTAAATTTGAAATTACAGCGCTTATGTATTAGTTTCTTCATACCGTTGGAAGTCCGCTACTGAACATACCCAAATTTTCATATTGCCCAAATTCCGGGCTGGCCAACGTGTATGCAATCGTAGAGCGTAGCTTTCACGACGGGAACATTGCGGCCCATCCTCGCCCTGTGCATTTGAGCTACACTATTGCGAATGCAAATACCGCTATCAGTCGGTTTTGGTACCTTAGTCGCCTCTTACGACACCTGGTACAGGGGAGGTACTATTCTACTCTGCCGGTACCTCACGGCTAAGTTAAATACGAACATATTGTTTACCATTTAGATTTTTCAGTATTACTCGACTAATTTCAGGGGTCACAGAACCGACAAAATATTACCGGATCTCAGCGGTTAACATGCCTGTCGAGCAATCGTTTCAAGTAACTTCGCGACGGTTACTATTGGGATGGGCGACTCGTAAGGAATGGAGGGCACGAGCCATTGATCCCGACTGAGGCTGACAAATTGAGGCTTATAAGGCGTTATTCGTATTATAAAATGCCCCTACAGTAGAGTAATCAAAAATGAATTTGTAATACATTAATAATACACCCAACATCTCATACATTTACCTGATTTAGACAACAGGAATCACAAATTTAATCCTTAAATTCTCAAATATAATACTATAACACCGAGACAGAAAAACACAAGTATAGATCATATACCTTTTTTTCTTTAAGTGGGATCGAACCCTTGACTTTCGCACCCAATTAAGACGCTACCGTCACTTACCTACTCGGCGATAGTATACAAATATCACGTCTTAAATTTGCGAATAAGTCACATTGACAAACGACCGCAGACTGTCGGTCGTGCGTAAGCATCAGATTAACCTGCACATATCTGCAAGATTGTGATATCTTGCAGATATGTGCAGTCAATTTCGAACTCAATGGCTTGAAAATTTAAAGATAAATATCGGATTTAAATATTTGACAGATATATATAGGATATATTGCCTCTATACTAATGTATACTGGCATGCAAATAGTGAACTTGTACTTCTATTTTGTGCTAACGTGGTTTCAATTAAATGAAATACAAATATGAAAAAGTATTCTTATAGATCGTTACTGTGGATATTAACAAATTAAATATGTTTTTAACATTTTAATCTATTTTAGAAGTCTCTGCAAATGTCAAGCATAAAGAACTTTATGGTAGTAAAGATTCCTTTCAAGAAGTATTATCTACATCAATATTATAAAGAGGGAACGTATTTTGTATGTTTGGATTCGGATGCACGGATAAACTCGAAACAGATTTCAATAATTCCCTTCGATCGGTTCGATAAACCCCTGAGTAACATGGCTATATTTTTTTATTAGAAAAAAATAGGGTAATTATTATTTCGTATCATTTTGTTAGGTTAATACAATCATCTACCCTCTATCAGAAGTAATTTATTTTTGTACGATTTTTGATTCTAGGTGGGATTCTACGTGTGGGTAGATTTTCAAGACTATTATGAGTTCTAACCAATTCATTTTTTTTCCAAATAATTGCCAATTGTTTTTTAAATAATTGTCTTATGCAAAACATTGTCGGACTACCCCTTACTATGTCTGCTTAAATACCCTTAGTATTAGAAATAATGTGTATCCTTATCAAAATAGTGTGTGGAAAGGGATCTTATGGTATGGGATATCTGTATATTTTTGGTACAGTATTAAACAATTTCGTTTTATTCTCCGACAAGTCCAATGGTGAAATACTGAGACATGAATACAAGCGCGAAGCGCTCCCGCAGAGTTAGCGGTGATATTCTAGCGACCTGGCCCGGCTTCGCACGCGTGCTATGAGGATAAGAAATGATTATTGTAGGTTATCCCTAAGAGATAGACATATCTCATCGCAAAAGTTTAAGTAGAACAGTAGAAGGGCACATTGTTTTGATCTATCTCGTCGGGTTTAGACAGCGTTTGCAATATAAGCCCAAAAATAGGTGTTTATTTACGACATCACATTAGAAAACTCCAAAATTGTCAGTTATTTTCACTCTATATACCGCATCAAAATCCGTTGCGTTGTTTTATATATGTAAACCAAATACATTGGGACATACTAATAGCGGGAAGTGACTTTGCTTTATACGATGTAGTTGATAGGTATACAGCACGTATGTTCACAGTTTTTAGTTTCCAGTAACTTCGTACGCAATACTAACTATTAATGAGGAATGGTCTTCTCGATAATTAGCCGGGTTTACCCTAATGATGCCGATAAATAATACCAACTAGAATTACCGAGATCGTGTTTTCTCAAGGAACGGATGTTAACATCACAAAATTAATAGCACAGATGATTTGCTCAATACAAAACATAAACATCGGAATTTACGCTCTGAATTGATTTAACCGTGTCATTTTACGTACTTTTCGTAATCTTTGTTGTATGAGCCGCGCGTATTTCTTGCTGGAATTAAATGTGGAACGTCACCTTCGGAAGGGTCAATGCGAGTGGCGGCGAACTGTGCCAACGAGCTTTTTTTTTGAAAAGTATGATTAGCAGAGTTTCTTTTAATAACTGTATTATATAAACATGCCTTGGATACTGCGGGCCCGATGGCGCAGATAGTAACTATCCTATCTTGGGCGACAAAGGTTATGGATTCGATCCCTATCCAGGACATATATTTATATAATTTTATTTGTGATGTTCTGCCTGGGTGTTGAATATATGTATATAAATATTAGATATTCCTTTGTTGTCAGATGTTCGTAACACACGTAGTATGTGATGTTTGTATGAATTTATGCATTTATCTCCACTCTTTGGAAATTTTGTCATTCATATATATAAATACATGTATATGAAATTTACCCGCATCAATAACATCGAAATCTAAAATCAAAACAATTTTATAAAGAGAGGAAATACTGTTTAATTCAGTATAATTTAAAGATCTATTTAAAACATATCAACACAAGTTTAGAATCAATATATGAATACGTAAAGTGAAAAGTGTGTACCTTTTTTTAAGGATATCCTTAATATTAACGCGAACTAATTATTTAAAATGCACTAGAAATGCGATAAATTCATTTAAATAGCCGTTACGCACTACTGAATTAATGACACATTGACAAACGTAAATGCATTAAATATTAATTGTCTATTTAATCTCAAGCAAATGATAAGAGTCTAAAAACTTGCAACTCTCTAATTATGGTCGAATTACGACCACTGGGCAACCGCTAATACTATTTTAGTTTACATGAAATCACTCGATCGTTGGTGATTAAAATCATTATAATTCCGTTATTACCTATAAAAATGCAGAGATCCAAAATATATCAATCTGAACGGGTACAAGATATATCGGTTCAACTGAATATTTAGTTAGATCAATTAATTTTAATTACGAGGACAGCTACAAACAAGCAAGGTTACTATGATCCAACGGTTTTTTGATGGTAATTCTTTATCAATGGTCGGAAAAGGCCATCTGACTTGTGTGCCACCGAAAATTTGGAAAAATTCCAAGTTCTGGCATATTGTACATACATACATCACGCCTGCGTCCCATCGAGGTAAGCTGAGACTACGGATCTCCACTTGCTACGATCTTGGCAATCTCGTTTATTCTTAGTACTTCTGACCTGGCACTTCTTTAATACCTCTTCTACCAGGTTAAGATATGTTCGCCTAGATCGTCCTATGCTTTCATCTATCCTTTCTACATGTCCAAATCGTATGTATTTGAATTCTGCCAACGGTTGCTGCAAATGAAACAATTTCACCAATTGAACATCGATTAGTTTATAGATATATTAAGAGGAAAGATAATGTTTTACATACTTACCCACATTACAAAATCTTGTGTAATATGGAGCAATATACCGTTGGGTCTGCGAACAAATCAATTGACATTAGATAAATAATTTAATTATTAATATGCTATTTATCTACAATTTTTGCTACAATATATTTTTTGCTTAGTTTATGACCTAGATTATTTATTTGTGGAGTGCACTTCCTCGAAACTTTAGATGCTCGCATTCCCTGCCTTTATTTAAAAGGATGGTGAAGAATTACTTTTCATAATACGTTTAGCTATATTTATTCCTTATCTTAACTGCCCTAACGTATATCAGGAAATGTCAAACACTAAGACTTACAGGAGAGCAGTGTAAGGTTCATCTTGATAAGAAACAGTAATAAAATAAATTATTGACTATTTTCAAATGTCGCGAATAATTTTTATCCATTGATTTACAAAGCAAAATAAACCTTTATTTAGAACGACTGTAAATGTGCTTTTGTACTTACTGTAAAAGTCTGTCAATCTGTCCGCAAAATTCTATTTATTTGTATATATATTAAATATATTACGAATGTATTTATTTTACGTACACTGTGTACTACCTCTTAGTTTTTTCGATGTATACCTAATATTTTTGATGTATAGCGCAAAATCTTTCGTCATCATATTAAGTCATAGCTGTGCCCGCGACTTCTTCCGCGTGGAATCGTTTTTTTGGGTACCATACGTCTTTACCTTAACTTATAAAAATTTTGAATGTCATGTTTATTTATATCAAATTAATGGCTTGAAAAATAAGTTTCAAGTTTCTAGCTCCAAAAATAGCTATACTGCCATACAACTTTTCATCCCCCCTTTCGACCCCTCACAATCCTTTAAAAAATAGCCTATGTCCTTTCTCAGGGTCTAAAGATTGTCTGTGTCAAATTTCATCAAAATCGGTTTAGAGGTTTAAGCGGGAAAGCTTAACAGACAGACAAACAGACAGAGATACTTTCGCATTTATAATATTAGTAGGGATTAGTAGGGATTCGTCAAAAATAGGCCATTACATTTTCACTAAAACAAACCTGCAATACTTGTTCGAAATCTGTTACTGATTGTCAATGTCACAGTCGACTATCTACTACAACGAATGATTAAACACAACGCTAGCTCACGAAACATTTGTAATTATTTTGTGGCAAAACAAAACTGATCGCAGCGATAAGGGTCCGGTCTACAGAGATCAACGACCGGCGGCTTATCAAGCTTATCACGTGATGAGACATGTACCTATTGCTGAATGTTGCACTTGGCAAAGAAAGTGCTAGTAATCTCGTCCTGATAACGATATAGCGATGCCTCGCATGCAATTTAAGTAATGTCTATCGCCATTTCTCAACTTTCACCATTTAAAATGCTCGCTGTATAATGCATTACTTATGCTTTATCCTTCTACGAATCTTTTTAATACTCGTTCTTAAGAACAACAGACTCTATTTTCAAATTGAATATAATAAAAAAGCGTAATTGAATCTAAATCAAACAACTTACGAGTGTAGCATAATCAATCTATTATTTACATCCGATTGCGATACAATGTGTAATACTTTTGTCTCTCTCATATTTACAGACAGTGACCATGCAAGAACAGGACGGAGACAGTGAGCCGGCGCACCACGCGCGCCGGCCCATGAACGCGTTCCTCATATTCTGCAAACGTCACAGAAGCGTCGTACGTGACAAATATCCTAATTTGGAGAATCGGTACGTCATTAAGACTAATTATTACTACCACAACTACTGACATACAAAGAGAGATTAACGAGTGTTTTATTTATAATATTTACATTAAATCAGTCGCCTTAGGGATTTTTGTCCCTAATTTAAATATGGAGGCTATTTCTGTCAATAATATAATTTAAAAAATCCCTTTATTTAAATGTGTCAGAACAATAAAAGCTGGTCTTAAAAGATGAATCGTCCAACAGCGTTCAATAGTAGTAATATATACTTATATATAATACATAACTGTGACGTGACTTCTCTTAAGTTTATCTATCAAACTCTTGAGGTATTAATAATTTACTTTGCTTTAAGAAACTTGTGAAAATCAAATACCAATACTTCAATCAAACAAAACTTATAATAGCAATTTGCAGAGGATATTTTTCATTGATCTATTTTTAAATAGCTAGAGATATATATCCCCTTTTCATCATTTTAATTGCCACACCTACTTAAGTAGTTTTTAAATAGTTGCAAATTGTCCGGTTCAAATGTATTACAATTAAAAATTAATTAAAACGGATATATATATTCAATTTATTATAGTTAAAGAAGATTTTTTTTGC
The DNA here is from genome assembly GCA_020976665.1 of Heortia vitessoides. Lineage (NCBI taxonomy): Eukaryota > Metazoa > Arthropoda > Insecta > Lepidoptera > Crambidae > Heortia > Heortia vitessoides. The sequence continues at coordinate 10,656,450 of JACJUM010002929.1, forward strand.
CTTACTTAATGTAGCTAATTGTCTTTCCTATTGTAATTTCCAGATCTATTACAAAAATCCTGGGCGAGTGGTGGGCTAACTTAGACAAAGATGAGAAAGCTTGTTACACAGGTCTTGCTAAACAGGTAATAATCATATTGTCATTATATCGATTTCGTAAATAAAACTTGTTGTACTGCCATATCATATGTTATTTCTATCTATTACAGTACAAAGACGCTTTCTTCAGTGCCAACCCTGATTTCAAATGGTATAAGTTGCCGGCTCCACCCCTACGCACTCTATCCTCCAGGCCTAGAGAGGCCAACGAGAAGCAAACTGAACACTCTAGCAATGAAATACATGAAGTAGAACTAGAAAAAACCAACAACAACTCCACTAAGGTGGACTTCAACAAGAAAACAAATGATCATGTATACGAAAATGACCAGAAACCTCTGTCGATGTTCACTCCAGGCAAACTGGCCGATGAAGCCCAAATGGGAGGCCTCAGTAGCCTCCTAGCTACCAAGACTGAAACTCAAACTCCTAATCCATACTATTCACCTCCCGTTCTCAAATTTAATGCGATCTCAACCCCAAACGAATTCAGATCTCATAATATATTAGAAAGGGTGAAATATAAAGGCGTCAACAGAGAGGAGAGCATACGTGAGCTTCAGAATGCTCTCACGGAAACGACAAGGATATTCGAAGAAGACTTCCACGAAGGTAAGGTAAGTCTATACCAGTATGATATGTCTAATGACCAATTTACTAATCAGGATGTGATAGACCAAATAGTTGATAAGAGGTATTCTAAAGACGATGACTACGGTTATCAAAGAAATTGGTCAGACGACGAGAAAGGTAGGTCTGGGAGATCGTGCAAAGGGAAACGATACCAGGAGTTCATGGCTGTCGGGGGATTGATTGTGAACAAAAGGCAAAGGCGAGAAAACGCTGATAAGTTACCAGACGAGAACTTCAGCGCATCCTGTAGCTGGGAAACAGGCAACTCTCGCAGCGAAGAGTCAACGGTTACCGACGAGTCTAAATTAAATAACACGTTCGAGATGTCCGTCGAATGCGAAACAAAGAACGATGTAACAGACGCGCCCGAACCAGACAATAATGCAAACAAAACATTCAAGGCTGCCGACTTCGATTTAGACGCTAAAATTAGAGCCTTACCCTCACTTAGTCTAGAGAAATTCCAACAGAAGAAGCGCGATAATAAACGCAAAAAGAAAACTGTCAGCATAAAGCCAAAAGTGCTCGAGTCTTCACAGATAATCAATTCTGTTCCGAGGTCTATTTTCGACGATAGACGAGAATTTGCGGAGAGTTGGCGGGAGACTGTGATCGGTAGTCAGAAGCGCAAACCCAGGAAGGTGAGTATTACAAGACTCGACTTGAAGACCGTGTATTCGAACGTGGATAATAGCGAATCCCGTCAAATAATTCCTGAAATTAAAATAGCTACAGAAGAACCCTGCACAGTCGTTCAAAACATAGACATATGCAAGCAGCCGCCCCACAACAACTCTGACATGTTAGCGCTCGCGACTTTGGCCGAGGTCGCGGCCAACACGTCGAAGATTGAAGGTTCATCAATTGTGGACAGCATAACCGCCAAAGCGAGCTATGAAAACGCTTCCAAGGTATAAGATACCAACAAATCTAGCCTTAAAAAATTCCAAATATTATTTACTTTGTAATCAGATAATATTTATATATTATAGATCTACTTTTACATGTATGTATGTAAAGAAATAATATTATTGTACACTTAATCGTAGTTTTTTTAATATATAGATAGATTTTATTTATATTGATATAGAGATATATGTATACTTTAGTTAGATGATCGTAGGCTGCTTATTTTAACAAAAAAGAAGTGATAGTTGGTACATAACATCACACGAATAAATAAAAGGCATAATGTATATTATTAGATTAAGAGTACCGATAAATTCGTACCATAATAATTGATATTACGTTGGTTCTAGATGGATTTGTTCGAAGCAGCAAAGTTATTTATGATAGTATAAATTATACATATAAAATTTCTCATCACACGCGACGACTTCAAATGCCAAACATAAGTCGTGATTTCATTTATGTGTAAATGTAAACCTCACTTTTATAAAGTTAGATTATTTAAATCGCCTTAATGTTTAGATGTTTAAATCAAAACTAAGACACCACGTGCGTAGACTGCGTTGCATTTTTAAGGTGATTTATTATGTTCATATTTGCATGTGTCGCAAGTTATCATTTGTATAATATATTTTTGTATTGACATTATGTCGTCGATTATATAAACGCACATGGTAACACTATCATAAAGAGTCGAACCAATTCGAGAATGGAAAATTATCTAGGTGCCTTGAAATAAAGATGAATTAAATTTTGTAACGTGGTATTGGTAGTGTTGCCATATTTATGTGCATGTTCGTAATATTAGTGTCTACATATTTATATGGAAAAAGTAAATATGATGGAAATATTAACAAAAATGATAATTAGTTTAGTTGCTAGTTATTAAAGCCTACATACTGGCATATTAACCTTGTGAGTGAAACTCGCAATTTTTTTCTTTTGTGATAAAATCTTTTTTGCTAATATTATTAGGTGAAAATCGTGTACATCGATTTCACTTACCACGATTTTAGCTGTCGTTTGAAGCAATGTTTCCATCTATCTTTAGAGTTGATCAATATGTGTTTTTAAAAATATATAAAAAAAAGATATCATTCATTCCTCATTGAGTGTTTACTGTTGTTAGATAGTAACGATACTGTCCCTATTAGGTACCTGAAGTCTATTGAAAATATTCATGAATTTCTTCTAAAACATCGTATTCATCAACTATTTTATATCTTTTTAAGTTACACACCATTGTCATCTGTTTATTTAATTATTTTGGAACAGTGTTTCTCAAATTTTTGTTTAATTATTTTTATCGAGGATTTTTAATGGATTTCTGTGATTTTACTCTTCTTTTTAACGGTAAGGTTGATGGTGTGAAGCTTTCGTTGCAGGTCTAGTCTAGATGTAGTGTTTTAATGAATTGATCAAGTACTAAATTCAAAAAGTGCACTTATATTTTTTAAATTTACAAAAGATGACACAAGCCATAATGTGACATGCTCATCCAAAGACCAAATGTATTTAGAATATAGAAGCTAGGCTGTAGATATTGTATATGTAATTAAGTGATGTAATATTTATAGTTTATATATATCATAAATATATTATTACAACAACCTGGCTAGTTGTGGCATTAAACATGCCAAAATTGTAAAATTATTTTTATATAGATTTGTTGCATTTTGTTTAACACATTTGTTCTATCCTCACAGAGCTTTTAAATCGTATTGTTGTTTTTGTGTAAAGGTTTATTGATTGTTACGTTTTCAAGAATGATGAGCTTTAGTGGGTTCCTAAATATATATATATATATATATATTGATGCGTTACAGATACTGAATATTAAAGAAGGAATTTTAAAATCACCGATGTTCTTATGATGGAAGATTTTTTGCCTTGTCAATAATATAGCCTTAACTAAATTGTAGATCAAAACTAGTGTTAAGGCATAAAATGGGGGCCAGTATGATCAGAGGGGAAGTAAAGAATAAAACAAAGAATATATATTTACGACATAAAGCGATGCACACATGGCGACACGTACTCCGTGCTTGCTCCTAAGCCAAGCACGTATTAGGTGCTGCGGTGACCATGAATGAGTGCAATTTGAACATCGTTTAACGCGTCGCTGCGTCAGTAATACAAAGAGTTACAATGTTCTCGAAGTTTTCGGCACACACGACGTCACTCTTACATAGTCATTTCTACGACTTTTTAAAAGTCGTTGCGTCTCAAACATCTTGAAAAATATGTTGCGAGGAAACCGTGTCAAATTGCTAAGTCTTCTGAGAACAGGAAAAATATATTCTCACAAAAACATCGGAGCTTACTATACAATTTACAATATGAAGTCTTTAATATTTGAAATCTAATAAAATCCGTTTTATAATCGATATGGTGCTGGAAGATCTGTATTAAATTATTGTAAGGAGCGATCGCCATTGCTGAGAGATGTCACCAATTGACGGTCAGTCAAAATAAGTAACGAAGAGAATAATTATTAATTTTAAACAAATCTGATCGGATTGTGCTGTAAAATCACTTATTTCACAGCACAAATTGATTCAAAATATAATTTTGTATGGGTATAAGGAAATATGTTTGAGAAACACTGATCTAGGCTGTACGTTAGTTAGGACATAGTCGGCACCCAAAGTGTTTACCTATTTGGTTCCAAAGTATATTGTTGAATGTTTTGTTATACGAGCGCGGTTCAGTCTATATCCTTTTATTGTAGAAATAAAGTTAATTCATTAACTTATGTGTTTGTATTTCAATAAACCTATGTTAATTTATTTTATTTTCTAATATCCCCGTGAAGGAAGCAAAACTATTGTTAGCACCTTGCCAGGTTTATTCCTCTTTCCTCTTAATTTATTAATCTATTTATCCAATTAATAATAATTAAGACACTGCTTGTTACATCTGTTTTTAATGATAATGCAGCTCGCATTCTGTAGTTCGCGCCAACTGCCTAACCGTCAGTTACGTCAAACGCCATTATGTTACTACATTAGAAAATTATAGTCTTCAAGTTTTTCTAATTTTCCGCGTGATTTTCTTAACTAGCTCATGGATCAATAAGTCCCAATACTAACCCAGAGATGGCACTCGTAGTAAACCAGTAACCACGTCTTTGCTTGAAACGTGTCAATATTTTAAGTCCATTTTAAGGACCAATTAATAAATGAAAGAAAACCGAGTTTCGTGTTCTGATAAAACATTGTTTTGTAATGGGTAAAAACACCGTGCAAGCAAAACAATGGATTGAAAAATATTACCCGGACTCTTGTCCATCAAAAGCAACGATTTGTCGGTTGTTTGCCGAGTTCAAACGTGGTCGTACAGACCTATGACGCGGAACGGTCGGGTAGACCTGTGGAAGCCGTTACACCGGAAAATGTGAGTGAAGTGACAAAAAATATAATGAAAGATCGTAAAATGAAGCTCCGTGAGATTGCTGAAATGACACAGATATCATGTGGAAGTGTATTTACTACCCTTCATGAAAAATTGAGCATGAAAAAGGTTTTTTCCAAGTGGGTCAACGAGTGGCAACGTGTCAATGATTCAGAAAGCTGTTTACTCGCAACAAATAAGATTTCTTGCGTCGTTACGTGATCATGGACGAAACATGGATACATCACTACAGTCCAGAGTCGAAGCGGCAGTCATCTGAGTAGCGCACAGCTAACGAAAGACGTCCGAAGCGTCCGAAAACGCAGCGATCAGCTGGCAAAGTAATGGCGCCAGTTTTTTGGGATACGAAAAAAGATTTGGCTCAAATGTCCTCATTTGTCATCATCATTATTATAGGAAGAAACATGAGCAAGCATCTATACGCGGTATTAGTCCAGTAAAGATAATGGTTTTTGACAGAATTTGCCACGGAGAACCGGCAGAGCAGCATAGTACCACCCTTTATACCAGGTGACGTAAGAGGCGATTGAGGTACCGGAACCAATACATGGCAGTATTTCCATCCGAAATGGCACCGCTCCATGCTCGCCCAGAGCGGCAATTATTGGCTAAATGCCCCCCTTTTTTGAAAGGCCTAAATTTTACAGTGGACGTGCAATGGCTATTATAATGATGATCATTATTCAAAACAAACTGCAATAGATGATTATATATTTTATTGATATCGTAAAAACTAATAACTGTAAATTAACTGCTTACTTAATTTAACTTGAACTGTCCTATTTCAGTTCCAGCAGACAGGCATAGTTTTTCTGTCGTATATGGTCCATCTGCAAACAAATAATTAAAAATATATAATTTATTAGGTACAATAGGTCGCTTCTATCACTTGTGATATGGACATCAGACCAGAAAGAAATCACGAATATAATACTTAAAGACATTTTTAACATCCAGACACAAACAAACATATTCACCGTACAAATGTTTGTTCTAGGCGGGGATCGAACCCATAAGCCTTAGCCCACAAGATAGGATCAATGCAACATTTTTATGCGCCTTCGGGCCTTTCGTCATCAAGTTAGTGAAGTAAATTTTCTAAGCTAGTGTGTTACACACAGAAGGTACGAAAAATCATCCGTGCACTCAATATGCAATGTTAAAGATAAATTAAAAGATAACTCTGTAGAATTAATTCCCTAATTGTTCTTATTTTAAAGTTAATGCAACGTAATATTTTTTAGAATTGGTTGATTTATTTTAACAATTCACTCAAGTCAATTTCGATTCAATTCGACTGAGAAAAGGATTTGGAATTAATTGAAATAGAAATACTGACATCAATAGGCATGTCAATATTCAAATACTGGCAACACGGAGTTCAATTACAGACGTATTCAATTGTCTAAAGAAGCTGGCTTTTGCTATTTTAACAATATTTTCATCAACCTTTGGATGTGAGTGATGAATATTTTCAGAAATAATAACATAAAAAAATCGAAATGAAACCGTTTGTCAGGTAACTAATTCAGCTTGCATTCTACTGAAAGTAACAAAGTTGCCATAAAATACTTAGTATCTTATTTGCAATATAAGTACCTATTTTAATATAGGTTTCCCAAACAGCAGTATTTTATATTGCTGCTTTCCGGTTTGAAAGGTGAGGCAAACAGTGACTGACATGATTACTGTGATATAGTATCTTCAAGTCACAAGGTTGGCAACGCGCTGAGGATCCTAATAATGCAAGCTTATAGGCTGCAGTGACTCTTACTGACAGTACGTTTTTTGTCGGTATAATCACATGAAAAAGAAGTATCCGTCTTTTTCTTAGATTTTTTCCTAACCGCAGCCTCCTTTTGAATCATAACAATGTCGATATTAGACTAAATTTCCAGGTTAACAGAGCCTAGAAAGGTGGAAGCAACGCTTAGCGGCACACAGGCGCAACCACATTTTCTCATATGCCACGATCATAGCACGTTGAGGTCGCTACTTTCCTTCTGAATTGCAACATCGGGTCAGGCTGTACCTACACACGTACATTGACAGAGAGAACAGAACGAAAATAATCTGTTAAATATATACCAATATTAAACCACTTGTTTGTTGGTATGCCGGCGTCTTTTCTTGCTTCTGATACAGCTTCTCTCAATGCAAAAGGCACGCATATCGCCATACACGTGGCTGGCTCACCGGTTACTGAAAAGTAACAAAAATCCAATCCAATCAACCTACCCAAATCTGTCATGTGTACAATCAATTTTATAATCAATGGCTAGCATTTATAGATTAATATCAATTGCGTAGTTACGACTGACTTGCGTAGGTTGATATGTTGATGTGTGTACATCGGCGCGCACCTTTTTAATAAGATCCCCTCGGGCATAAAAAATATGAACACATTCGACGTACTCAAAAGGCAATAAGAAAAGCATGTAATTTTGAATTGTTAGATTAGTTGGTTTCTTGTCTTTAATTATTTATTTATATATTTATGTTTTCAGGTAAGTGATGTATGTTTCACTCAATGTGACTAAATAGCTATTAAACACAGTGACTGTTCATTATATATTATAACAAAATTGTTTGGACAATGTGATAAATAAGTCAATTTATTATAATTAAAATTGCTAGTTAAAGTGACTAATTCTGTGTCAGAAAAGATCTTTTTTACAAATATCATCTGACAAACTTTTATTTCGCAAACATATAACTTTTTAAAAATTTGATTAATATTGGTTTTGCAAATTTTTTACTTAGGAAATATTTCAACTGATATATTTGTTTTTTTGTTTTGGCACCGCCTCTTTTTTGCCCGCTGTCTCTGCCTGCACGCTCGCTTGGCTCGCTCGGCAGCTCTGTCGCAGTTCCAACCTAACCACCATTTCGTTTCAGATGACCCTACATATATTATATATTATTTTGTAAAATAATCATTTGGTATTGTGATTAATTGAGATCATTTATCACTTTGTGTAAATTGAGTAGAAATTATAAAAAATGGTCGGATAGTATTTGTAACATCCGGTTTGATTCTTCCGGTCTTTATGAGAATAAATGTCTTTAAGCCGTAGAACTAACCTTTGGACCCCAGTATGATTTCGGAACTAAAAGATTTTTCTTTGAAATATACTCTAAAATCCTGTGGTATGTCCCTAGCTTGAGGCACATGGTAGTTCCAGGTGCGGTCTGAAAGTAGCTCTCCGGACTCGGAGAAGACCAGGTTCTCGGTTGTCCAATAGCCAACGCCCATGATGAATGCGCCTTCCACCTTTGAGAGACAAAATTATGTAATATAGAAAATTTTATGTAATCACTTTTATTATAGTCGCCATATTGCGTCATATTTTGAAAGTCGGCATAATATTTTATGACCCTGGTATTAGTTTTATCTTTCTGTATTACCTACTTTTCGACGGTAAATTTATAAAGTAACATCAGAAGTGTCTGCTTTGTGCATGAATATATTGATAGTTGTATATTCCGGTTCTTGGTCAATATCTCGAGATCTATTTCAACTTGAAGGACTCAATGGAATAATCATTAGACTTTTACAGTAAGTTCGAATCGAACTTTAATCGTCATTAGTATCACCTGAAAAAACGTCCTCGCAATCTTAGTTCAATTAGTTCCTATCGACTCACCTGGCCGACGTCAATGTCTGGACTGACGCTTCTACCCACGTCTTCCAACAAATCTACTCTCAAAATTTCAGATTCTCCTGTGAGGATGTCCACTTCAACTTCAGCTAATGTAACACCATACACGTAAAATATTGGAGCTAAAATGTCATTAACATAAGAGTGAACTTGCAAATCTACCTTCGCTTCATGAGCTACCTTCACCAATTTTTCCCAAGATGGGTTGAGCAGTACAAGTCTGATGGGAGCTAATCTTAGCAAAAGTTCTTTGCAGCATCTCTGTACACCTACTCCGATACTTTGGGATGTAAGGCTGCTTCCTGTTAACAGGCTGTTGGGGGAGGTAATCGTATTTTGTCCTTTTACTTTAATTTTGTCGATGGGTATCTTTAACAAGTAGGCGGCTATCTGGATCGCCTTTGTGTTTATGCCTTGACCCACCTCAATACCAGCATGATTTATTATAACAGAACCATCACCATGACACACACTTATGTTCACCTCGTAAGCAGCAGGACTTAATGGGGTATACCTCATAAACGACCACCTTAGTCCGCGCTTTATCCATCGGTTTTCTGCATTAAATTTAGTTATAGCTACTTTCCTTTCTTTGTAATTAGCCTTAGTTTTCAAATCTTTAGCCATTACTTTCAGGTCACCAAAAAGTAGAGTATTCATATTTCTGATACGCACTTCGTATGGATCTAATGATTGTTCATATGAAATCTGCTCCATGATATGTTCAGCCATCGTGATATGTTCTAAAGTCCCTGTAATATATAGATTTTAGTTGTTACCAAATTTAGGTTCATGGCAGAGAGCGTTTCAATCGCAAGTTCGCTGCAACGAATTGCAGTTTGGACCACCATAAACAGGATTAGATACTTCACTTTAGCTTAGTTCTGCTTCATTTTTAAATACTAATACAATGAGAATAATACTAATTCGATACTCTCACTTGATGGAGCAGATGGTAGTTATCATGACTTGTGCCCCAAAGATCAAGAGTTCCATCCCCACTCAGGACAAATATTTATTTAACGATATTTGTGTTTGTTCTGCATGTGTGAGTTTTTTATTAGAAGAGGTCGACAAATAAGCATACAGTCCGCGTGATAGTAAGCGTCACTGCAGCATAAAGACCCTTGTAATAACAAGACGATATCACTAACGCGTTGCCAACCTTATGACTTAAGGATATTAAGACACAAATGCTTTAAGCTACTTATTTCGTAGTCAGGTCAATGTATGAGATGTCGTCTGAATTTATTATTTATAAATGTATTATGAGAACTTAACACGTTTTGGTGAATAAACATTTATAATTTATTTTATACATTATGCCACCAGCTTAATAAATTATGTAGTTAAAAAGTTTACCTGGAGCCCTGCAATAGGTGTTTTTTGCATTGTCGGTGGTAGAATTATAAAGTTTGTAATCCCACCATATTCTATTGTAACAATTATTATGCACGTCCAAACCCAAAACAGATACGATTTCACTAACTATGTATCCATTATCTGAATAAAGGTAGTATTTCACATATTGTACAACTCCATTTTTATCCACGCCAACCTTAAAACACGCAAGTACGTTATTTCGGTTTAGAACATATTACTACTAACTGTTTCTGTTTAATAAATAATTGTTAACAAAATTCAATATCGATCGTATTATTAGCGCCTGGTGGTCGTTTGATTGACCATAAATCATATGTAATCATTATCATTTGTGATTTCAAACTTTATTGAATGTTCCGTTATAGTCATTCGCATTAGCAACATTTTCACATTCAATAAGACCAAAAATAATATAATCTTTATAGACAGTTGATGTTTACTTTATTTAAGTATGTTGATTGTCATAAAAATAGTGGGTGCAATATTTATTTTAATAATTTTGATACGTCTAGTACATTTTGTATATTAAAAAAATAAAAGTTGAATCTTGATTATTCATACCTCGACGTCAGTAGAACACGGTAACCTTTTGCCAAGAGCTCTAAAAGTAGATTGCATTGACTGTATGAGACGCACTGGTCTATTCAGTTTATAAGCAGCAAGGCTACACGCAACTGCAGCCAAATTACTTCGAGTGATTTTTAAACCGAACGCACCACCGATGCGGTTTGTGAAAACATCCACTCTGTATAAGGGAATAATAGAAACATTTTTGAATAAAAAAAACTTGAATGATGCGAGTATACTTCTCTGACTCCATACCTGTTATGATCCAAATTCAAGGCATTGGCTACGGTATATTGCACAGAATCCATCCATTGAGTGGTTGAATATACTTCTAACCCTAATTCTGAAGGTCGGGATACACACATAACTGTCTCCATCGGGAAATGATACTGTCCATAAATTGTATAGTTATTTTTGAACACTTTGTCTATGGATAGTCCCCTGCCAAGAGGCGGTATCGGTATAAACAGCGAAGTTCGAGATGCATCTTTTTTTGCATTCTTTATATCCAGTAAGGGTTTTTTTACATTACTGTATGACACTTTAACCATCTTCGCGGCCCTTTCAGCTATTTCTTTCGTTTCGGCAACGATTACTCCCAACGGCTGGTTATAATATTTCACCTCTTTACTGCAAAATACTTCTTCATTTCTGACAAAAACTATTTCTCCAATCATAATAAAACTATTTTTGCCCGGGATGTCTTTAGCTGAGTAAAATGCTAGAACGCCCGGATATTTCTGAAAATAATACATAAAAAAGTTATAATCCTTCATAGAAATTCTAAAATTGGCTTTGTTTGTACCTGTGTTATGTATAAAGTTTATTCGTACCAATGCCTCGCCTGCGTCGATGGATTCTATATTTCCTTTGCCGACTGATGTCAGAACTAAAGCTGAAAAAACTTCATCAGGTAGTGAAGGTATATCATCTGTGTATTTCGCTTCTCCAGCACATTGTATCTATATTTGAAAAAAGATGGTATCTATTATTTTCATTCTATGATTATAACATGATAAATAGATCAGGTATTGTAGTTAAAATAAAACAAGCCACATAAACTTCCCAAGGCAGTTGAATTAGTAGTATTACATATGATGGGCCGAAACAGGTCTAAAATGGCTTGATTTTTTTGTGTTTATTGTCAGGAAAGTAAAAAGCAGCTTCACAAAATGTTTACCACTAATACAAACAGAACGTATTAAAATATAAGACATAGTTACCCTCCCAGTATTTAGCATTTGTAGAATCGTTCTCTAGCACTTTGTACCTACAAGCAGACGTCCTGTACTCACCAATGCCTCTACTTTTTCGATAGGTTGGTTTAAAGGATATAACGATGGATTAGTGGTGAATTCCTGCCGGGCCGTGGAAACAGGTCTAGACTCGTGGAGTCTTTTTGCTCCTGATTTATATCGTGAGTTAAGTTTATCTTCAGGACAAAGTTTTAATAGACCCTAAAAATAAAATGATTTATTGATTTTAAAAAGTTTATGTTACTGTCCATTTTGTTACGTTACGATCATGTTAATTTTTTGTTTACCTTATAAAACAATGCTAAAGCCAACTGTTTTCTGTACGCAACAGATGGGTCCGGTGGGTTTTCAACAACAATGATCTCTTTACTCAGTGTTTTTAACGCAGCTTGTAAGGTGTCATTATCAAATAGCTGTTTACCCTTTAGATATTTCTCAGTTTCTGTTGCTCTTATGAAATTCGGAGAAAGCCCGCCAAATACAAGACGAGACTGATTCACTTTATTATTGATATCTAGTTTGTATAAAAAACCAGCATTAACAATAGCATGCGCATTTTGAGATCGTGGCATGATCTGAAATAGACATTTGAATTTAAAATTGCAAATGAAATAAATGCAGACTTATACCGTGTGGTACCGGCAGAGTGGAATAGTACCACTGCACCAGGTATCGTAAGAGGCGATCAAGGTACCAGAACCGACAGGTGGCGGTATATCCGTCCCAAACAGTGCAGCTCAAATGCACAGGGCGGGGGTGAGCAGTCCCCGTCGCAAAAGCTGCGCTCTGCAATTGCCAACACGATTGCCCAGCGCGGCAATTATGGGCAAAAAGCCTCCTTACTTGGAGAGGCCTATTATCGAGCGGTGGACTGTCAATAGCTAGGATAATGAAGACTTAATATATGATATATTGTTGAGACGACTATGTATTTAAATTGTGAGTAATATTTGTAAAGTGAGTTACGCTGCCCAAATGAGTTAACAATTTCTAAATGATAGTCAACATTTTATCAAAATAATATTTAGTACTACGGTAGGTTTAGAATATAAAAATAAAATACTTTGATGTAGATTTTTTTCTCCAATGTTGTTGTTACCGTCTTTTGCTACTTACTATACTCATTGCTGAATACATGTTTTTTAAGATGCATTAATATCATGATCAAATTGTTGTTGTCGTTCACACTTAACAATGCGGAAAGTTCATCTGGTTTTACCTTAAACGTTACTAATTTGTTCTCATCGCTCAATGGAGGCATCAAGACATTATATATAACTTTTCCTTTCATGTCTAAGTTCAGAAAATCTTGCATAGACACCACTTGCTTCGATCCCGGCGAGGCGACTAGAAATCAAAAAATATTTTGAATTTTATTGAACCACTTTTTTTATCTAAATGTTTCTTATCTGTAAGCGAACTTACGGATTGTTAAATCAGCACCAATTGTTTCAAGTAATAAATATATATCTGACGGAAATATTTTATGTTTATATTTTGTCATTAGATTCCCTGCTATTGAACCCAACTGAAAAAGGCCAATCAATATATTAATAATAGTTTCCATTTTGAATTCTCTTATTTGAGAAATAGATAAATAGATAGATATAGAGAGAAGTTAATATATTAAGTCACCAAACATCGTCAAAACTTACATTTCTGACGGGAATATGTGCCACTAGTTGAATATGGTCGTATAATTTTTGCAAATAACTGAAACCTTCTTCCTCTGAAACCATTTTAAAGATGTCTAGTGTTTCTGTAAGTGTAGTTTCTGCACCGATGATTAGATTTTGATCAAGCGTATGGCCTTTAATTTCCGAAACTGAGCTAATATCAATCAACACTTTTGGGTATTCTTCTATGGGATATGCACCTGTGAAATAGATTGAAATGAATTTCAAAAGGATTTTCGATATATAAACCGTATTTTTCTTATTCCCTTCTTACCCCCTTATCCATTGGAAACCAGATTTCTTTATTTTTTTTATTTACTTGTTATAATTTATTTATAGACCAACATGTTTAATAGATTTATATGTATATAAAAAATACGTGTCACGGAGTTTTTTCTGTATGATCATCTTAACTACAGAAAAAATGATCAACATGAGAGATAGGACAGTTTATAAATTCATGACAGAACCACGCCTGTCGGGTCAGCTAGTTTGTAATATAATATTAAAAATACCTTTCGCAGTGTTACCGCCAACAAGCATATACGAATCTGTGCCTTCAGCTTTCAGGATATCAAAGATATCAGAAACTGTATACACCTTATACCACTTTTTATCATCTTTGAGTTGTATTTTAATAACACTATCTTGCGTCACTTCTGTGTCGGATATAAAACACCAATCGGACTCGGCACAAGAGCTTGCCCGTTTACATGGCTGATTCTTGTCCTTGCAATGTTGTAAGTCTTCTATATCAGGTAAAAGGGAATCAGGGGAATCAGTTGCAAATTTTTTGAAGGCATCCAAAATGGGTCTGTACCCGGTGCAACGACAGATATTGCTGCCAAAAGCGTTCTCTATTTCTAGACTCGTCATTTTTTTGTTACTCTTCATGAGGCTGTCAAGAAAATAAATGTATATATATATACTATATTTTTTTGTATTTACACCACATCTCATACATTGACTCTGAGCTAAGTCGCTTGCAGCACTTAGGTTAAATAAGTCAAACAACTAAGGCATCACACAAGTATTTTACTGAAATACAATTTTTTTCAACCCAGGCACAGAACAAACACAAATATCAACATATAAATGTTTGTCCTCACTGGGGATCGAACCAACAACTCTAGGCCCATAAGATAGGATCTCTACCGTCTGCACCATCAAGCCCGTCGATGATTGACTTATCATTGCGAATTACTTTAGCACGATGGCATATGGTTATTTGAAAACGAAATAATATCACTTATCTATTTTTTATTTATACTATCCGTCTTCTGCAGTTTTGTTTGGAGAATGATTGATATTTACAGTCAGCTGTGTACTAGTACTAAAGGTACACGGATAGGTGTATAGTGCATCTAGGCAGTCTTGAAACAAGAAATTTTGAACCTAACAAAGACTGCCCTTTCGGTAGCCCTACGACCATCACACCAAACTTATTCGAGCTATTAAATGAATTAAATGAGACAGTATGTACCTGTACATAGCCATTACCCATCCAGGAGTGCAAAAGCCACATTGGGTGCCGTTATGTTTGGCCAAGGTCTTCTGAATAGGGTGGTAGCCATCTCGCCTGTTTCCAGTCTCTTCAATGGTTGTAATCTCCCAGTCATGACATGAGGCTATTGATACCAGGCACTGAATAGGATAATATAAAAACAGTGTATTTGCCCGAAAAGAGAACAAGAAAACTATATTCGAGTTGTTATTTGACTGAAATATATTTAATAAACAATAAACGTGTGTAAGTAGTATGGAAAGTATTAAATAAGATTGAACTAAGGAAAAAAATAAATTTCCTTACCAAATAAAATAAACTCAATATATATATTATAATTGGTAGTAAAACAGGCCAGTAATTGGATATGGTTTAGTTAATGATTAGTTATATCATTAATAGAATTCCATTTAAAGTACTTAACTATTTGAAGTTTTGAGTTTAAAGAAATATAAAATAAGCCAATTGGCTGTATAAAGATTATTTGCCATAATCCCAAAAAAAAAATTACCAGAAAGCGAGAGCGGGACTCTATTCAATAGATTTTTTTTATAAGGCCAGGTCAACAAACCTGCATACAGACCACTTGGTCATAAGCATTACCGCAGCCTATACAAGCTCTTACAAGGATATCACTAGCGCGTTCCCAGTCTTGTGATTTGAAGATATTTTGTCATATTAACCAGTAATTTACATGCCAACAGCAATGCAAATACTGCTGCGGTAGAACCAAGCGGTAGAGGTACCAATGCAGACGACCTTTTGTATGTTTTACCTCATATGAGTAAATGTGTCAATGACCTCAACCTTGTAATTTGTGGAATAAATTATATTATCTATAGAAATATTACCGAGTTGACAGATTTAGGGAGTTCCCCAGGAGAAGTGGATGCTGTCACGATGCATGCCCCACACCCTCCTTCTCGGCACATGAACTTAGTACCTCGCAGGTCCAAACGGGTCCTTATAAAGTCCAGCAGCATGGTATCTGATCTCACATCCTTGCTTACTGAAGAATACAATATATCCTAATTACTATCGGTTATATTTATTAATGATAAAATTCCGCTGCAATGTCCTCGCTATTTTGAGGAATTAACAATTTCTAATATTTTCCTTGGATACTTCATTTTTAGTTTTTTATTATATATCGTAATAATATATGCAATTTGAATGTTTGATGTAATGTCTCAATATACGACAATTGTACTGTTAAAATGTACAATACAGTACACAAACATTCCAGTTACAAATATTACTAGGTAATATCTAAGGATGTGTTCGTCAGAGGGGCGTCAGAAGGCGAACAGTTCTATACTAAATTCATATTATGTATTATTCATTGGAATAATACATAATAATATTGGAATAATACATAATTATTCCAGACTACACAATGTATTTTTATTATTAAAAATGCGCGGGTCTCTCAGGCTTTTCTCATTTTCACTAAAGGATCGATGTGATTTTTTTGCCTAGGTAGGCAAAAAATTTAAATAAATAATATATAATAAATAGGCAAATATACTATTGTATAATTGCAATAAGAATCCAGAGACAGAATCCAGGATATAAAGTCGCGAGCGGCAAAGTAAACATTAATACAATAACATATAACGTTTTCGTTTTTAACGCGCAGAAACGTGAAGTACCGGCACAGTAGAATAGTACCTGCGTCTGTACTAGGTATCGTAAGAGTTGACTAAAGTACGAGAACCAACAAATGGCGGTATATACATTTGAGACAGTGTAGCTCATATGCACAGGGTGGGCATTAGAGCTACACTTTGAAAATGCGAATCCCAAGTTCTTTAAAAGAAGAAATTGATCAATTTGACCCCAGGAGTAACATTATTCACATCATGTTTCAAAACATTTTTTTTGAACAGACAATATTTTATATTGTTACCTTGCTTTACATAACATTGCTGCTTATGGAAGTGCTAGCGTGTATTTGTGAATTTGTGAATTATTGATAGATTTGGTCAGCTGTCGCAATCTTGATCTCTTGATCAAAAATAGGATATTTTCGCCTGAACTTGTAAAAGGATATACTTTTTTTGTATTAGGATATAGTATACATTTTAAGGATTAATTCATTAATTTGAAATAAATGGTTTTTATAATGTAATTATTTATTTTTATATGCTTCTATTAAATGCAAAATAAATCGTACCGACTCTTCGGTAATGAAAATTGATGATTTATAATTATAAAAATAATATACTCTTTATTGTACACTAATAAAAAAACAAAAGAACATCACAAAAACATGGAATAGTGGATACGAGCGGCCTTATCGCTAAATGCAATGTCTTAGAGGCAACCTTTGGTTAGAAACAATGTTAAAGCTTGTGGAAGTTTGGGATGAATTAAATACAACAAACAAATATACATGTACTCAAACACACACACATATGTATTTATAAATATACTCATACTTTCAAATACATATAAAAGATATAGTTACAGAACAAGGAAAGTGACAGAATCAAAAAATCAAAGTGACAGACAATACTCCGTCACCATTCTCTTAAAAGTAGAAAGAGAACAAAGAGATCTCACTTCAAGGGAGAGCGCATTCTTCAAACGAACGGCTTTAACTGACAAGGATTTGCTATAGAAGTTTGTGGAATGTGGAGGAATTTAGAGCGATAAATTCTCTGACGATCTTAGGTATTTTTCATGGCTGTCCTCTAGGAACACGAAGCGACTTTTAAAATGTAGAAGGAAGAGAACAAAACAATAGCTTCTTTAGAAATGGGCGTTCTTGCGAAGTCGAATAAGAAGCCATTTGGGCGTAGTACGAAAGTTGGACACATGATCAATCTTACGTAAACCGAAAATGAATCTTATACATAAGTTTTGAAGACCCTCATGCTTCTGAAATTGTTCCGCTGTAAAGTCTAGATAACTGACATCGGCATAATCAAGGACTGGTAAAAGTAGGGATCGAGCAAGTGTTATTTTGGAGGCACAAGGAAGAAGGTTTCGCAAGCGCATTAAAGAAGCTGCAGAGAAGCTTCGACTAACATCCTGTAACTGTGCAGTCCAGGACAAGTTACTGTCCATAAGTATTCCCAAATTTTTAACTGTTTTACTGTATGGAATATAAATACCATTCAAATTAATCAGCGGTAGAGTAGACAAATTAATTTTTGAACTCATCTTGGCGCTGCCCACCACAGTTATTTGTCTTTTATCAGGGTCAACTTTAAGCCCAAATCTTTACTTCAATTATTGATACAAACAAGATCATTATTTTTAGCACTAATAGCATCATTTAAGTCCATGAGAGATACCTGTCGATATGTTTGTAGTTCATCTGCATAAATATGGTAGGAAGAATTAAGGTTGTTGGAGATGGTATTAATAAACATTCCGTTGAGTAACGGAGATAAAACGCCACCCTGCGGTACACTAACAGACGTACAGTTCCAAGACGAAAAATTGTCCTGGATGCAAAAACGCTGACATCGACCAGACACGTAACTATGAAACCAATCAGCAACCGATGGAGATATGTTGAGAGAACGTAGAAGGCTAAGCATAACATCGAAATCTACGGTGTTGAAGGCATTACTAAAATCAAGTAGTGCTAAAACCATAACTTACCGATTTTCATGCCTGACCTTATATCGTCCGTATCTGATAATGGCTGTTTTGCTACTATGATCAGGGCGGAAACCGGATTGCAAAGGGTTAAGAAGGTTATTTATATAGAGAAAAGGATTGGGCTGATCGTGGACCAGTCGGTCAAGAACCTTAGAGAGGAATGGGAGAATAGATATAGGACGATAATCAGTGAACGAGGTGGGATTGGGTTTTTAGGTAGAGGAATTATTTGCGCCTCTTTATTTGCTGATGGAAAAATACCGCAGGACATGGAAAAATTAAGGATGTAACTGTGAATATGTGTACTTTGTACGCATGCTCTTTTTTTACATGACAATAGATTAGCCCAAAAATATAAGGCTTACTTAAATTTAGAATTTGCACATTTTTGTACAATTAACCAACGGGGTTTTCTGATAAAAATGGATAGCTATACTAAGTTAAGGACCCAAACCTATGCCCAATAACACTAATGACATACCTGAGTATGATTTTCCATTAATTTTAAACTTAATTTCGTCCATATCTGGTTTGCGTGACTACTCAAACATAACTGACAAACATATTGTCAATTGGGTTTTATCAACTAACGAGCGCGAAACTTACTTTAGGGTTCCGTGTGATAGATAATTTATTATATTATTAATATACCATCATCCAGGTGTAAATGAAACCTCCATCAGCAGTTTTTCTTGCCGGTTTTTTCTGATGGTTCGCTTCATCAATCTATTGTAAACTAAGTTTCAATACCCATTTGGTGCCGGGACACTAATTCAAAAGTGGGCCATTCTTTGATTTATTTTTTGAAACGATTCTTACGAGCCTTCAATTCTTATAAAAATTAATTATATGAATTATTACTTAATTCATATACATAGTTAATTTTTAGACTAAATATCTTATTGTTTTTCATACACTGTTTAGTTGTTAACTGAATGTGTGAAACAGAAGACGAAGACCAATCCAGAAGATAAAACAATCACAGCTCTCCACCAGGAAGTGGCGTGATCGGACGATTGGAACTCTATTTTTCGCAAAATGTCAATACTCAAAATGACGCTTAGCATAACTCACTAAGCATAATATTTTTACGTCATAATATTAAGGTCTCTTAATTTTCGCTTCTGACAATGTTTGAGAGACATAATTTGTCAAACTTCTAATTATATGCGGCATAATATAGTTAATCCAAAAATGTTTAAGCATAATTAATGAGTAGTATAATTTAAGACTTCATAATTATTAAAATTCCTAATTACGTAAAACATATGTTTTGGCCCTAAAACGAGGAAACCTCGACCTCCTTTGCCGTGATAATTGGCTGCCATATACTAAAGTATAAATTCAAAGCGGAGGCGCGAAACTGCATGAGCGGTTATGGATCCCTTAGAATTGTTTCGAAACGGCGGTGAGGCTGCACTCCCCGCAGAGCATTTCAACGTGTATGCTGAATACCGCATGCCGCACGTCTACCTGGATGATTACTGCACGCCTGCTTCGCATGAAGAATGCTAGCTTGCATGCTGCTTGTCAGCCTATATGCTATTTTTTTAATATATTCTTGTGGGCACCGGTAAAGCTCATCAAGCTAAAGTGTTATTCTTGTATGTTTAAAATGGAAATATGATCATCTTCATCGTGGCATTCATAATACGTCAACTGCTTAATATAGGCTTTCACCTGAAAGGGGTATTGGCCAATAACTGCAAGAATAAGCAAGCGTAACTTAACAACGTTAATGATCCTGCTCTTCCCCGTCCTATTTCATTTTATCTACTCTTGCTTCCCCTTCATCCGCCAGATTCAACAACTGGTACAACGACGAGGAACCCTAGCGGCAAGTAATGAAAAATTATTTATTAATAATTACTTATATCATTACAATGTCGTTGATCACGTTTTTTATCTTTCCGTTAAATATTATTATTAATTCGTGAGTTAGATAATATTGTGATTAACAAACTAAATAACGTCATTTTGTTAAAGTACTAATGGCTCCAATAATTTGAATTTGATTACACTGTTATTTATTTTCATATTAATGAAGTATTTGTACTGTAGCGATTATACTAACGGGATTAAACTAAACTAATTTTAAATATATAAAGGAAATATTTGATTTCTTTTTATTTATTCGTTACGATTTAACACATAAATTACTAGACCGGTTGTATAAATTTTTTCACCATTAGAGAACTACATCGACGCCAAAATAAATATATTTATTTTCTAAATACTAATTCCCACATGAAATGGAAAAACGAAATTAATATTTTCGTACGTTTTTAACAAATAAACTTTTGAACAATTTACAAAATAATTTTCATGAATGGAAAGCTACTAACTACTACTGCTACTATAATCGACAATAATAATAATTCCCACAATATCTCATACATTGACCTCATTGATTGACTCCGTGGTAAGTCGCTTAAAGAACTTGTGTAACGTCCGACAGACAACAGAGGGATCACAAATATACTACTTAAATACAGATATTCATTAACACCGAGACAGAGAAACAACACAAATATCATGATATAAATATATGTTCTGGGTGGGAATTGAACCCACGACCCTTGGCGCACAACATAGGATCATTACCATCTGCACCATCGGGCCCATTAAGTACACGAGCATTTTTTCCTTATATTGTTACAGAAAACGGTAATTAGATAAAATAAATGAAGTTTAACTGTAGATTTGGTTTATATTAGGGAAATATACTGAAATATGTCGTATTCTATTCTTGAAAGTTAAACCTACATAAATTATAGTCTTCAAGTTTTTTTTAATTTTCTAATTTTCCGCGTGACCTTCTTAGTTTTATTTTTAAGAACCATCTTTCAACATTAGCAAATGCAATAAACAAAAAATTAGCGAAATCAGTACACGAGTGACGCCGTGCTCAAGGAAAACAGGGATTTACTTGTATATTATTCTAGAAACCCGCCTCGGCTTTGCACTAGAAATTTATAAAGCCAAGGAGATGCAACTTTCTATTGAAATTAAGATTTTAGCAGTACACGAGTGATATGTAACATAAAAAATCCTCTATATAATATCATGTATTTATTACTAGATTAGTTTGAAATTTTACTTTACCTACAATATATATTATATTTTAGGTAAAGTAAATTTCCCTTAAGAGATTGATATATGCTATCGGTGACTTTGGTGTATATATAAAATAAAAATATCCCACCATTCATTGTTCTGTTATATCTTGAGGAATTTAGACATTTTTGTTGCCGTTGAAAAGCTCACAGCCGGCTTGATTGAACGTATTAAAAGTATCATAATATTTAAGCCAATGTAATCAAAAACTCTACAACTTATATACCAAAACTTTCCTCAACAATTACTCGTGTATTTTGGTGAAAACATAAAAATCCGAGCGGTAGTTTTTTTAGTTACACGCAAAAAGTCAGACACACGGCGCAAGACTTGGTTTTGTTTTATGTAGTGATGATAGTTAAGGCATGGGAGGGGGGGGGGCTCCATGCCGGAAGCCATAGCTAGATTGCCAGTATCGTGTTCAGTGAGGGCGCTTACAAAATCATTGCCTTAAAACTAATCAGCTAGAACTCAGTATCGACAGAAATATATAATACTAGCTGTGCCCGCGACTTCGTCCGCGTGGAATAGTTTTTTGGGTACCATACCTATTTACTTCAAATTATATAAACTTTGAATGTCACGTTTATTTATATCGAATCAATGGCCTGAAAAATAAGTTTTAAGTTTCTAGCTCTAAAAATAGCGATCCATGCAAACAACTTTTCATCCCCCCTTGCAACCCCTGACAACCCTTATTTCGAGTTCAAAAATAGCCTATGTCCTTTCTCAAGGTCTAAAGATTGTCTATGCCAGATTTCATCAAAATCGGTTGAGAGGTTTAACCGGGAAAGCGTAACAGACAGACAGACAGACAGACAGACAGACAGACAGACAGACAGACAGACAGACAGACAGACAGACAGACAGACAGAGTTACTTTCGCATTTATAATATTAGTAGGGATTTTACTGAAGGGTTTCATTTATTATGCGAGTAGATTTTATTATTAAGATTATAATTTTATAGTATCAATTGTAACCCACAAAATTAAATAAATGGATATTCAACAATATAAGACATCAACAAAAAACGAGTATATATATAGCACGGTAATCTTGCGTTTTTATCTTAATAGATCTTTTATAGACCTTTTTAAACCTTTTGTTAGTTTAAATTGTAGTTTTAATAAAAACAGATTTCTTTGTCCTAGATTTGTTAACTTTCTAGTAGTCTTATTTCTTTTCTCAATAGAAGGTGCCGCAACAATACCAAAGTTATTCAATATTTTGGTGGACAAAGAGGATAAAATAACAATTATTGTGGGCAGAAAAATAAACAAGAATCTATGGGTGGAATCAGTCCAACAAAGATACAACGGAGAACCGGCAAAGCAGAACAGTACCTGCCTTTATACCTGGTGTCGTAAGACGCGACTAAGGTACCGGAACCAACACATGGCAGTATTTCCATCCGAAATAGTGTAGCTCAAATGCACAAGTCGGGAATGGACAGTACCGTCCCATATTCGCTCAGAACGGTAATTATGGGCTACATTCCACCCATTTTTAAAAGGCCTTTGTCCAACAGTGGAAATGCAAAGGCTACCATGATGATGATGATGATTTGTCGAATCAAACTGCAATAGATGCTTATATATTTTATTGATATCGTAAAAACTATTAACTGTTATTTAACTCCTTACCTTATTTAACTTGAACTGTCCTATTTCAGTTCCAGCAGACAGGCAAAGTTTTTCTGTCGTATATGGTCCATCTGCAAACAAATAATTAAAAATATATAATTTCTTAGATACAATAAGTATTTGTCCAATTAAATCGATATTCTGCCACAACCTCGCTAGATCAAGACGAGCATATCAAAAATAAATACAGGTTGGTTATAAATCTTTAGTACTCTTTATAATAATAATAAAAATAATAAATTCACACACATCCCAGTGTACTATTAATAATATCTACATTTACACAACATCTCTATTGAACTGACTCCGAGATTAAACGCTTAAATCACTTGTGTTATGGACATCAGAAAAGAGAGAAATCTCGAATATAGGTAATACTTAAAGCCATCTTTAACATCCAGACACAAACAAAAATATTCACCATACAAATGTTTGCTCCAGGCGAGGATCGAACCCATAAGCCTAAGCCCACAAGATCAATACAACATTATTATGCGACATCGGGCCCTTTGTCATAAGTCAATGAAGTAAATTTTCTAAGCTCGTGTGTTACACACAGAAGGTACGAAAAATCATCCGTTGACTTAATATGCGTTGCTAAAGACAAATTAAAAAATAACTGTGTAGAATTCATTACCTAATTGCAATTATTTTAAAGCTAATCCAACGTAATATTTTTTAGGGTTGGTGGATTTCTTTTAACAATTCACTCAAATCAATTTCGATTCGATTCGATTAAGGAAAGGAGTTGGATTTGATTGAAATAGAGAGACTGACTTAAATAGGGATGTCAATATTCAAATACTGGCGTTCAATTACATTGTATTCGATTGCCTGAAGAAGCTGGCTTTTGCTATTTTAACAATACTTTCATCAACCTATGCATGTGAGTCATTTTTTTCTCGTGAAATGAATAACATAAAAAAATCAGTTCAGCTTGCATTCTACTGAAAGTAACAAAGTACGAACTTGCAATGAAATACTTAGTATCTTATTTTCAACAGCATAAGTAACACATTTTCTTAATATATTAAAATAATAACTTTAAAGTACGTAACATTAGTGTACTTTGAATTTTTAATAAATAGTGTATACTTAATACCATCAAGTTTTATTTTTCTTGTATAATACCATCGAGATTAAATTATTTGATAGCATATATTATTTGTTTCATAAAAAATGGCGCGTATATCACTAAAGCTTTGCCATTCCTGACTTAGGCCAATGACGACGCTAAAGCACCACAGCTATAGACAGGCCACTTACCTAGATGCTTACCGTTATAGTATCTAGGTATGTAGCCTTTGACCCACCAACTAGCTTTTTAGATACAATTACATGACATCTAGTTAATAGATATCTTGCGTTACATCGTAATAACCCCTTCTCTCAGGTGGACTGGCTACTAAGGCTTTTGCGTCGAGGAGAAGATATTCTGCACACGATTCCCTTGCCATTCCACCGAGGTCTTAGTACAGTGCGAGTAGGAACTGTCGAATAAAGTTTACTTGAGATACTCAAACAATGTTCGTCTGCGTTGGTACCCCACACATAAATATCTCAGTATAGGTTTCCCAAACAGCAGTATTTGCATTGCTGCTTTCCGGTTTGAAGGGTGAGGCAAACAGTGACTGACATGATTTCTGTGGAATGTGATATAGTATCTTCAAGTCACAAGGTTGGCAACGCTCTGAGGTTCCATATGATGCAAGCGTCTATAGGCTGCAGTGACTCTTACTGACAGTACGTTTCTTGTCGGTATAATCACATAAAAAAGAAGTAACCGTCTTTTTCTGAGATTTTTTCCTAACCGCAGCCTCCTTTTGAATCATAACAATGTCGATATTAGACTAAATTTCCAGGTTAACAGAGCCTAGAAAGGTGGAAGCAACGCTTAGCTGCACACAGGCGCAACCACATTTTCTCATATGCCACGATCATAGCACGTTGAGGTCGCTACTTTCCTTCTGAATTGCAACATCGGGTCAGGCTGTACCTATACACGTACATTGACAGAGAGAACAGAACGAAAATAATCTGTTAAATATATACCAATATTAAACCACTTGTTTGTTGGTATGCCGGCGTCTTTTCTTGCTTCTGATACAGCTTCTCTCAATGCAAATGGCACGCATATCGCCATACACGTGGCTGGCTCACCGGTTACTGAAAGGTAACAAAAAAAGGCTAAAAAGATAATTATGTTATATAAAAAAACATATATGCAAATCCAACCTCGATATTATCTAAATTAACTGGTAAACCTTGATGAATCCATCGAGACTATTCATTGTTGGTGCTTTAATGTTTGAACAATGTTATTGACACAATTTAGATTAGAATATAAATTATACATATAAAAGGAGAGCTGACTGGCGTATTAATGCAGGGCCTAATATTAAGGGGTAGAAACAAGATTTTTTTTATAACGCAAAGGAGAATTACAAATACCGAACATCAATTTTAAAAATATCTTGAAACTAACTTAATGACTAATTAGGCAATGTTATATTTGGGTTATAAGTTCCTGATATTGATTATAGCCGATATCCTATTTTGTGAATTCAATAATAGCCGACATCATAATCCAATAATGTCCATTACTTAAGTAAATTTGGAAAAAAATACAGTTTTGTTTTATGTAGGTATTACATTCAGAATCCAGTGCTTTTATAAATTATTACTATTTGATAGAAAACCTAGAAAATAACCAAAATATATAAAAAATACTTTTGCCATAAAACTCTCATAAATATTGTTCTGAGTCATTTGCTTTTGCCAAAACACACCTTATACAATGTAAAATTAACACTCCGATGCAATATATTTTTTCTTAATTATTCTTTCACTGTATTAAACCCTAAAGTGAAATATACTTATGTTGAATATTTAAATTTTGCTGCCTTCCATACTAACATGGTCTATGACTTTACTTTAGCGTCTGTGCACACACACCTCTTTCGTTTTTGTCTATGAATAAACTCCCGCTATACCTTTGGCTGCATAAGTGTCATTGTTTAAAATCCTCTACTTAATTATAATTAGATTACCATCTTATAATTATAACAACAGGTTATGAGCCCAGTTAAGCCATAACAATAAATTATTGTGCAAAGTTGCGAAATAGTTTCAGTAAAAATAATACATCACCTACAAAGTGAAAACGTAACCGGCATATCTGAAAATTTCAATGCTTAAAATGTCTGGAAGCAGTCCGCTTGCACTAATTGAGAAACTGACTGGTCGGGACAATTATGACACTTGGCAATGCGCAGTAAAGACGTACCTACAACACGAAGAGCTATGGGATTGTGTAGAGAACTCCTAAGAATTAAGTCAAAGTTACTTCAGGAAGTATAAACTGATGACTGAAGAGTAACTCTGCTTTTGTCACAAGTAATAAGTTTAAAATTACCCGAATGTGAAAAAGAAGTTTACTAAAGGTGTAAGATGTTATCAATGTAATAAATATGGACACAAGAGTCCGCAATGCAAATCCAATCCAAAATCGAAGAATACACCAAATTCAAGTAGTTCATACGCTGCTGCATTCCTAGCTGCTTCTGATTATTATGATAGCACAGCATAGTACATTGACTCCAGTGCTACAATGCACATGATAAGACATCTCCATTTACTTAAGAATGTTAAATCACCATCAATTCAAAACATAAAAGTAGCTAACAACAAGACTTTATCTGTGAAAAGTACCAGTGAAACTATTATTGAAACATTAAATGGTCAAGATCAGTCTAATAAGATTCTGTTGCAAAATGTCCTGCATGTACCAGAGTTGGCTGTGAACTTAATCTCTGTATATTAGATTACTGAGAAGGGTGGCAAAGTAAGCTTTAATTCTGATCATACTGATCAGAATTAAAGCTTACTTTGCCAAATTATTATGAATAAACATAATAATGTGGTAGCAACTGCAAGTAAAATTAATAACATGAACCGGCTCAACACTATAACAAGTTATGCATGCATGTCTGATATTGAACAAGATGGTAACTTTCTATGGCATCAGAGAATAGCCCATCTAAATTTCCAAAGCCAAATGAAAATGACTGAGTCCACTGAAGGAATTAAATTCTCATACAAAAACAGTAATTTAACATGCATTACATATCAAGAAGGTAAACAGTCAAGATTACCATTTAAAACTAAAGTGTCACATTCTACACAAAATTTAGAAATGGTGCACACTGATCTCTGTGGCCCTATGGAAACTGCATCACTAGGTGGAGCTAATTATTTATTAACATTCCTGGATGACCACTCGAAGAAAGTCTTTGTTTACATTCTGCATAATAAGAGTGAGGTGTATGAAAAGTTCAAAGAATTCCAATTAGAAGTTGAGTAACAGTCTAAATGTAAGATGAAGGTTCTGCGTTCTGAAGACTATCTGAAGCCAAATGGTATTATTCATACACACCGGAACAAAATGGTGCTGCTGAAAGGCTGAACACAACATTAATAGAAAAGGACAAGTGTATGCTTCTAAATGCCAGATTACCGAAAATCTATTAGGCTGAAGCCGTAAAAACAGCTGCTTACCTCTCAAATCGCTCTCCAATAAAGTCACTAGCATTCCGAACACCTGAAGAAGTATGGAGTGTTCAAAAACCAAATGTGTCTCACTTAAAAGTGTTTGGAAGTCGATCCGTGGTTCAATTACCAAAGGAAAACTGCAAAAGTGGGACCCTAAAGCACACAAAATGATTTTCATAGGTTATTGTGAAAACACAAAAGGATACAGATTCACAAACTTAAACTGTAAAAGGATTATAAAAGGTCGTGATGCTGTGTTTCTTGAACCCTCAGTGAAAAGAGATTATGCTGCACTGGATTTATGTGAAAAAGAAAATGAGTTAAATGATAGCAGCATTAAAGAAAATTGTGATTCTGATATATATAATACTGTGAAAAGTAAATCAGATTCTGGCAGTGATTACCTATCTGAGAAAACAGCTGTTGAAACTCCAAAAATTAAAATGTCTTTAAGACCTAGAAACAAAGATAAAACAAGTGAAGGAACATACCTCTGCTGTGATGAAAACCTGCTATCAGATGAAATACCTGTTACCTATGAAGAAACAAGCTTTTGCGACGGCAATGCTGCTACCCATACCCACTCTGTGCATTTTAGCTGCACTGTTTGGATAGATATACCGCCATCTGTCGGTTCTGGTATCTTAGTAGCCTCTTACGACACCTGGTGCAGTGGGAGGTACTATTCTACTCCACCGGTACCTCACGACACTTTAGCCCTTTATGCACAAAATTTAGTAACAAACTGTTTTTTGTGATTTTGTCATTTTGTACCAAACATGTGTTGTGACACTATTCTTGCCGGGAAGCGATGTGTTTAATATGCTACAACCATTCAAATCCTTTATACGATAAGTAAGACATCGTGAAGCACAGTTGGTTCATGTATTTTTATATTCATGTATTTTTATTTTTATATTTATTAGCTTTATGCCAAAGCAACATCAAATTTAGGTAGCATTTAGTGGTTTAATAAGATACTAGTGCCATCTGTTGGCGTAAAGCGCAGCCAGTGTTTTGTAAATATCGGCCATACATGATTCATCAAAACTTTTAATTCCTATTCATTTAAAAATTGGAACGTATGTTTTAAATCTAATAACAATTCTGAACTTTAAACTGATACGCATCAGCAGTAAGCAGTTTTTGCTTCATATAATTTACATGACTGTCGTTGAACGTAGACTTTACTAAGAGAAGATTCAATCAGTGTATGTTCTGCGAGCACTATATAATCTCAATTAACCTTCTAACTTTCTTTTATTTATACTTCATTGACCTTTATGGGACCTAATAATTTAGTATTGCTTACCTACTAAAAGAAAATATTATTTAAATAGATGATGCTTGAAAAATGAAAATAAAATACATTATCGTAATCACTTTATTATAGTACTTATTATAAAATAATATGCTTATCATCGCATAACTCAATTTATTAATAAAATAAAATTTTCAAAGGCCTTGACAAAAATATGTCATTCGCCGTTTTGTTGTGACGGCCATCTTGATCAAATTAACATAGTGTATGGTATTTTACTAGTTAGGCCCTTTTATTTGATATGAATGGTGAGGGAGTTGAACAAAAAATAGGTAAACCGCCGCTGTGTAGCGGTGGTCTTCTTCGACCGATTTTTATCTCACATATTTAAAAACACTTCTGATTTACTCATTTTTAATCAAAACCCAAATCGCACTCTGATGTAGATCACATATAGATACCCTTGCACAAGACTCTCCGTGGCTCTTGTGTCGAAGTTAAAAACCTTTTTTAATTAAAGTTCTAACATATCCACATTCAGTTTGTATAATAACACGAATAAAAAGGAAAAAAATAACGAATTTTCAACGGCTTTAAGTCAAAAGAAATGTTTCTATTGAAAAGAGAACACGGAACCTAAATATAATATGCCTAAACCATTTTAAGCTTCTGCTTAAGTGGTCCCACAGGCACTAAGAAATACCCGAATGCAGGCCGCGTACAGCAGGTTCTATTGGAAGTATATTGTAGACTTCGCCAGGTACGATGATGATGATAATAAGTACCTAATTGTTCTTATGTCTTATTTAAAAACGAAATCGTCAACATTTGTCGCTGCTGCCAGACATATTCTCTCTCTGGTATAAGGCCCATCTGAAATAAGTGAATACAATGAAAGAAATCTAAAAAAACGGTAAATTCTCACATCTCATACATTGACCTGACTTCGTGGTAAGCACTTGTGTTATAAACAAAAGAAATACACATGTAATACAATAAATACATATGTATGTATATAATAAATGTACAAATGTAATAATTAAATACATATTTTTAACACCCAGAAACAGAACAAACACAAGTATATTCATTGAAATATTTGTCTTGGGTGGGGGTCGAACCCACGAGCCTTGGCACATAAGAAAGGATCTCTACCATCTGCGTCATCGGGCCCGTCATTCTATATCAAATCTATACCCAGGCTTCTTATAGCAGTCTTCTCTTACGCGATTTATTATTCAGGTTCAGACAAAAATATTGATACCGTCACCAGATTAAAAAACAAATTTTTATTTTATTTTTCATGTGTACCTTACTTTATATTTCACAAAAAAGTCTTACCCAATCGGAAAAAATCTGTCTTTGGAATCTTTGAGTCAAATCTCGCCGAGGTAATGGCTTCTCTCAAAGCGAATGGCACTGAAGTCGACAAAGATACAGGCGGCTCACCAACAACTAGAGAATAAAATAGATTTTGTACAGCATTTAATTGTATTTCTAAAAAACCGATTTGGCACAATCATTGCGCGCGTTACGACGACTTAATAGCCTATTCTAAATACAAATGGCCAATGTATATAAAACTTCTTTAAAATATTAGAACCTCTTATGCTCCAATCTATTCATACTGCCAAACAGCAGTGATTGTATTGCTGTGCTCCATTTTAAAGAGTTTAGTAGAACTACTGGGTAATGTGAGGTACCGGCAGAGTAGAATAGTACCTTCCCCTGTACCAGATGTCGTAAGAGGCGACTAATGTAACAGAACCGAAAGTCGGCGGTATATCAATCCAAAACATTGCAGTTCGAATGCACAGGGCGAGGAGGGGCAGCAGCATCCCCATCGTGTAAGCTACGTCTTGCGATTGCCAACATGCTTGCCCAGCGCGGCAATTATGGCCAATGTTCCCCCTTTCTTGAGGAGGCCTATGTCCAGCAGTGGACTTACAATGGCTGGTCTTCAAGTCTTAACTGGTACTAGTAATAAAGGTGATAAGTTAAAAAAATCGTATTGAAATATGGTGTAATTATAAACGTTTTCAAATTACCTTTGGCTCCTAAGACAATGTCTGGACTTATGGGGTTTTCCTTAAAATATATGCGGAAGTCTTGAGGGATGTCTCGAGCCTGTGGCACGTGGTAGGTCCAGGAGCGGTCCGTCAATAACTCTCCTGATGGTGCATACATCAACTCCTCACATGTCCAGTAACCAACACCCATCATGAAAGCGCCTTCGACCTGTATAGCCAATTAACATTCATGAGTAAAACTAGACGTTTTTTTAAGAAAAGCATCAAGTCATTCTCGTAAATTTATAAGAAACTAGCTGTGCCCGCGACTTCGTCCGCGTGGAATAGTTTTTTTAGGTACCATACTTCTCTACCTTAACTTATATAAACATTGAATGTCTTATTTATTTATATCGAATCAATTGCCTGAAAAATAAGTTCAAGTAACTAGCTCCAAAAATAGCGAAACTCCCATACAATTTTTCATCTCCCCTTTCGTCCCCTCACAACCCTTTTTCGAATTTAAAATAGCCTATGTCCTTTCTTAGGGTCTAAAGATTGTCAGTGTCAAATTTCATCAAAATCAGTTTAGAGGTTTAAGCGGGAAAGCGTAACAGACAGACAGAGTTACTTTAGCATTTATAATATTATAGTAGGGATGCTCGTATCCTGACCTGCCTGATATAGGTATGTGCTACAGATAAAATGTTGATAATTCTTTCTGATCACTGGAGTATTTTTCTACTAAATAATATCACCAAATAGCTTGATAGAGACTTGACAGAAAGTTTGATAGAATAATTTAGAACAGAAACAACTGATTTTTTCAACTATACGTAATTTGAATTGCTATACTATTTACTTTTGTGTAATTTATCGCTATGTGATAAAAATGGTTTCAAGCTTTTACATTGTAAACCTGACTAACATTTTAACAATTCTTACCATTTGGCTCAAATGATTTATATTTATACGTTCGTTTGTATTTCATTTCGTGTTTTACTATTAAAAATTAGCAAAACACTTGGATTGTGTATCGATTTTATTCATTACAGTTGTTTTGCGTTAAGATATAGAATGTAAACATGTGAAACGTTTTGTTAATGATATCGATCTGCTACTGATAATTTAATTAAAGTTTAATATAAATCGGATTTTGGTTACATGGGATTTCAAATTTTATGAATATAATTATTATTTTTCTTAGAGAAAAAATAAACCAAGAACGCATGCATACAATAAAAAGTGTTGTTTGCGGTTGTCACACAGTAACCAATTAGTTCCCAGCCAAGACAGGCTCTAAATTAGAATTTTCCTAATAGAATTATCTTGAAATCTTTATTATTTACCTGACCAATATCCACCATCGGACTTATACTTCGTCCAACATCTTCAGTCAAATCAACTCTGATTATTTGTGATTCCCCCGTCAGTATATCTACTTCTACTTCACATAGCGCAACACCTTTCGTGTCGATAGGAGGTGTTAATATTTCGCCGATAAATCCATGCACACACAAGTCAAGATTTAAAGCAAACGCTTTCTTTATCAAGTCTTCCCATATTGGATTAAGAAGCAATAGCCTTATTGGGGCTAATCTCAACAATAACTCCTTGCAGCACTGCTCTAGCGCTCGGCAGATGTTTTGGGATGTAACGCTGCTTCCAGTACACAATGGGTTTGGTATCGATGTGGTTTCGCATGCTTTGACTTGGATTTTCTCCATCGGCACTTTCAAGTAGTAAGCGCAGACCTGCACCGCCTTCGTGTTTATACCTTGACCTAGCTCTACTCCCCCGTGAGTAATAACTATCGAGCCATCACCGTGAAATACAGATAGATTTACGTCGTAGTACGAAGGTGTTAGTGGAGTCCATCTCATAAAAGCCCATCTAAGCCCGCGCTTTAACCATCTGTTTTCTGTGTTGAAGTTGTTTGTTGCTGCTCTTCTGTTAACGTAATCAGATTTATCCTTTATTTTCTGTACCATTGCACTTAATTCTGGGAGATTAGTTATGTCCATGTTAGTCATCCGAACATCGAGAGGATCTAAAGAAAGTTCATACGATATTTGTTCCATGACCCACTCTGCCATTGCAATATGTTCAAATGTCACTGAAAGAAATGTAATTTAGGACGACATTCAGATTAAACACTGCAACGAAGAAATGAGTATAACATGCAGTACTTACCTGGTGATCTACAAAACGTGTTCTTGGCATTATCCGTTATGGTTTCAAAACATTTATAATTCCACTTAAGCTTGTCGTAGCAATTGCTGTAACAGTCAATGCCAAGCACTGCTGCTAATTCACTGTTAGTGCAGCCCACGTCTTCATATATTTCATAATTCATGTATTGGAGTTCGCCCTTAGTGTTTACGCCGAACTAAAATTATATTTTATTTATATTAAATACTCCCATCACCTCATACATTTGACTCCGAGGTAAGAATAATACGAAAAAACATAAAACTTAAATATATATTTAATCCTCCAGCATAGATCAAACAAAAATAATCATATAAATGCTTGTTTGGGTAGGATCGAACCCACGAACCTTGGCGCACAAGAGGATGACCCCTACCATTCGTGCCGCCCGACCCGACAAACGTCAAAATAATGCCCAACCACCAGCAATTTTGTTTCCTTTTTTACTTTTAAGTAAAGAGTTTGTACTTAGGGTTCGTGAAACGAAACTCATTTACAACATATTTTTAATGAGTATAATTAGATTACATTTGGGTGCGTCTCGCTTGTACTAGAAAATATCGATTGGATTACGAAGTCTTCTAAAGTATATGTATATAGATTTATAATGTATGTATTGAAATCGATGTCAGTCACACCGGCTGTGAGAAATAAGGAATCTGCTAGAAGTAAACAATCAAACGACAAAGCAGTTTTAGTCAGATCGTCTATCCATCAGAAACGATCTGACTAAATTTGCAGAATCAACCGGTTCTATCGAAGATCACTCAGGGCTTATGGCTGTATCATGATAATGATAATGATGAAAAGGTAGATTATAATATTTAGAAAGCCTAAAGGGATTATTACAGCCCTGTTTAAGTAGGAGGAACTGTATAAACTGAAATAGAAAAAAGGCTTTAAATGTCGTTTTATGTTATTTCAGGTAAGGTAAGATGTACAGTTTATTTGGTATTGAAACTGTATTTTACGAGAAATAAATAATAATAAAAGCAATTTCGTTTTTACTTCCCTGAAATAAAATATCACTTACGAGTATTTATATATATACTCGTATGATAAAGAATCTTATTGTTTTTGTTGTTTTCATTTATAACATAGATCTATTTAGAAAATAAGACTAAAGTACCTCCAAGTTTGTAGAACACGGGAATCTCTTTCCAATGCTTCTCATACCGGAGGTCAAGGTTTGGACGAACCGGCACGGTCTGTTGAGCTTTTGAGTCACCAAAGCGCAAGCCACGGCTGCTTGAACTGACCTTGATATCTTGCCTCCGAAGCCGCCTCCGACGCGACGGACGGACACATCGATTCTAAAATATACACAAGTGTAAATAAATACATGTTAACAGAAAAATATTTAATCAATTCATATAAGAAATAAATAATATATAAGAATACAAAGATATTTTATAAAAATAAAAATTGACGGGCCCGTTGGCGCAGGTGGTAGTGATCCTGTCTTGTGCGCCAAAAGTCGTGGGGTCAAACCGCAGGACAATTTTTTATGATGAATATTTGTTTGTTTCTATCTGGGTGTTAAATATGTATTTGTACATTGTTTTTGTGTTTCATCTGTTGTCTGATGCCCGTAACACAATTATTTTTCAAAAATTAAAAAAAAACAAATTATCGGCGTCAGGTCAATGTATATAATATGTGTTCATTTATTATTATAAAATAACTTGGAACATAAGTAAAATCTGAAAGTTCTTATATGAACTCCATAACTAACGATTGCGCCGATGCTTCTTCTATGAGTGAATATTTTCATTAGTTTCACAATCCAGGTGTCTTATTGTAATGTAACCTGCACGAAGTAGGTTAAGGTAGATAGTAAATAAAAAAATATAACATTAACTTTAAAGAAAAAATATATATGCGTATATCGACGATTCAATGAGCTCCTGGTGATTTTAATATTATATCATATATTTTCAACCAATAACTTCTTTTATAACATAAGAGTTAAAAAGTTTATGGCATTTTAAATGCAAATATTCATATTAGGAGACGTAACTTTAAAGTTAGTTTTAAGATCTGCCTGGTGCCGGTAGACTAGTTTTAAGTAGGCCTTATTTAAACATATTCACGCGTGATGAACCTGCTATAAACTTAGTTTTAAGACCCGTCTGGTGCCAGAAGACCATTTTAGGTAGACCTTATTTACGTATATTAAATGACTCTCATGGTCCCGCATGGGTCATCAGGGTCATCAGTATTATAAGTATAATAGAATCCAGTACTTCATATTTTAAAATTTTGCGAATTCGAAAGTATATTTGATGGCCAACTTTAATAAAGCATATGTTAAGTTTGAGTTAAGTTAGAATAATTGTTAGCGCCACATATTCTAACAGCTTGAATTAATTTTTTAGCTGTAAAGATAAATAAATAAGGTCTGAGTTCTCAAATAGAGGCCACGTAGTAGTAAGCGTAGCGTATTACTTCCGGATAAGTCTTCCACAGACACGATTTGACAGAATTAGAATGCAGGAACGCGCGGGATGCTGGTCGCATTTAATGGGTTCTATTGGAAATCCATTGTCCAACAGTGGACGTCCTAAAAATATGTTGAACATTGTTTTCTGAGTTCGCATGTACCTACTTGCTTTGGTGTATTTTCAAAGCGCGCGATACGCAAATCTG
Source organism: Heortia vitessoides (assembly GCA_020976665.1). NCBI lineage: Eukaryota > Metazoa > Arthropoda > Insecta > Lepidoptera > Crambidae > Heortia > Heortia vitessoides. Next base: position 10,692,611 of record JACJUM010002929.1, read on the forward strand.
CACTCCATCCGTCCATTGCGTAGTCGAGTATACTTCCATAGCTTCCCCTGAAGGGTACGTCACGCACGCCATTGGCTCCATATAAAAATGATACTGCCCATACACTGTGTATTCGTTTTTTATTACTTTAGCAACATCTAATCCGCGTTTAACAGCTGGTATGGGCAGAAATAGTTTGCATCTTGCAGGATCTTTTTTCGCTTCCTTAATGTCAATCACGGGTTTTCTGAGTCCACTGTACGTCACTTTTACCAATTTCGCGGCTCTCTCTGCAATGTCCATGCTCTCGGCGACAACCAAACCCAGTGGCTGATCGTAATGTTTTATATCCCCACTACATAATACCTCTTCTTCAGCTCCAAAAATGAGAACCCCGACAGCAATGAAATTATTTGCTCCTGGAATATCTTTGGCAGTATAAAAAGCTATTACTCCTGGGACTTTCTGAAAACGATAGGAAAAATAAATTAAATTAAGGATAGTGTTATAATTAATCATAATTATCATAGCAGTCGTAAAACATCCTCTGCTGGACATAGACCTCCCTAAGGGAGGGGGAATTTACCCATAATTGCCGCGCTGGGCAGGCATTGTGGCAATCGCAAAGCGTAGCTTCGTGACAGGAATGCTACGGCCTATTCCCGCCCTGTTATATTTAAGCTACACTGTACATAGTGCTATCTGTCCTGTTACTACTGTGGTCTCTTACGACACCTGGTACAGGGGGAGGTACTATTCTACCAGTATCGCACGGCCAGTATTATAATTTATTATAATACTGGCCAGATAATAATAAAATGATTTTATGAACAGTTTAGACAATATTATTACCAGAAAAATACCGGGATACACTAATCGAATAAATAAGTGTATATTAATGAGAAAGAACTTATACAGAACTAACATACAATATGTATACAGTTGTTTAATTATCTTACCAAGGCATCTGTTGCGTCAATGGACTCTATTTTCCCAAGTGCGACTTTGGTAGTAGCGTAAGCGGCGTATACCTCGCGGGTGTATGACGGCTGGTCGTCCGTGTATTTAGCCTCTCCTGCACATTGAATCTGTTTGAAACAACATTAGATATTAGTATTAACTTTAGATGGAGATAATGAACCCGAAGGCATAACTCATACTTCAAAACTCTTCTGTGTACATCTTTATGTACGTATTTTAAAAGATATTGGTCATTAGCAACAAATATATGTTACAATTTTCCTACACAATTTATTATATATGTTTATAATAATATTATGTTTATTATGTGCAAAATCAATGAAAATAGTGCATTGGCACTATTTTCAAACCACCAAATTTGACATAACTATAAAGGTACAGTAAATACAGGCCTTGAAGTACTGGCATGGACGTGAGGGTCCGGCAGAGAAGTATCTTATACAGCAGGATGGATTTTTTTTTATTGACATAAAAATATGTATAATCGTACCTTTTTATGTAGGCTAAAGTTAACCCTCGTGGTCAAAGTAACCCGTATTTCATCATCATCATTACAACGAGTAGAAGTCCACAGCTGGACATAGAAAGGGAGTTCTTTCCCTCAATTGCCAACTAGTTGGCAATCGCAGAGCGCAGCATTCGCGACGGGGAAGCTGCTGCATATCCGCACCCTATTCATTTGAGCTACACTGTCTCGGATGGATATACCGCCATCTGTCGGTTCTCGTACCTCAGTCGTCTCTTAAGACACCTGGGACAGGGACAGGTACTATTCTACTCTGCTGGTACCTCACAGCGGTATAAACACATATTCATCATAATACTTACTAGCGCCTCAACTTTCTGTACTGGTTCGTTCACCGGATAGAACGCTGGATCACTGCTGTACTCCTGAAGCCCTTTTGATACAGGCCTTGATCTATTTAGATCTTTTGCCCCAGACGCATATCGAGGTGAGACTTTATCGCGAGGACATAGATATAGTAAGCCCTGAAATTTTAATTTGTTTTTAGTATATTATAGCATTTAATCTTCTTTTCAACAGCTTCAAAACGTTTTTAACAGTTTTTAACGTTTTTTTGTTCGACTCCACAGTTTTTAAGACGGAGAGGTTTTTGAGAACAGAAGGGATCATGAAAAATGACGAACAAAAATAATGAACAAGTTAAACAAACCGCGTTTTTAAACTGGTAAATAAAAAGTATTTCTATTATACAGTGTTAGTTAAAAATGTTTGACAATTCGGGACAATGAGATAATAATACAATAAATAAGTATATTGTACTTCAGGGTTTGATACAGTGAAGAATGATTCAGAAAAAAATATTGCATCGGAGTGTTAATTTTACATTGTATGGGGTGTGTATTTGGCAAAAGCAAATGATTAAAAATAATATTTACGAGAGTCTATTCTATGAGAGTTTTATGGCAAAATTATTTTTTTATATATTTTGGCTATTTTCTAGATTTTCCATCCAAAAGTAATAATTTATTAAAGCACTGCATTATGAATGTAACATACATATAAACAAAGCTGTAATATTTCTTTAAAATTATGCTTTTATATATATAATATAGACATTATTGGATTATGAAACTATTATTGAAGCAAATTTCTACTTATTTTGTAAACAGGCTTCTTTCATTAGCATTTCTCGCAAGATGTTGTTTATTGTGGTATAACGCGCTAATCTCCTTGACCTAAATCTTTCAGTAACAGATTTCTCATTTCATTTCAGATGTAGAGATCAGCTCATTTCTAATAGAATACCATACACCATATACATACAATATCGAGCTACCACAGTAGCGAAGTATCAATGAAAAATGTATGCTAGATGGAGTAGATGGATCTTATACAAAGGTTATCTGTATTGATCTCGATCATCGACCTCACTGTCACCTATTTCTGCCGCCAAACAGCTGTGTTCGCATTTTTGTGTTCCAGTTAGAAAGGTTAGAGAGGCGATAATGTGACATAATATGCTCAATTTACAAGCTAGTGATATAATATTACGAGCGTCAATTACTTAGTCATACAGAAAAAGTAGGAGGTATTTATTATTGGGAACGGACGTTGAATGCACTACATAAACGGTTAAATCTTGTAACTAAATAACTAAACAAAATAATCTTCAAGTAAACTAAACATTTTTAACATACAACTTTGAAAAGCACTTTACATAATAATAAGATATTGCAAACAATACCCACATGTTTGCAATATGTTACCCCATCGTCATCAGGTTCCGGAAAATTATTCTAAAGTTTACCCAGTAATCTCATTGGTGTAATTTTTCAAACCTGAGGTAGATGCTCCAGGGGGGCTAAATATATTCGTATTGCTGTGTTCCGGTTTGTAGATTTGAGAGGCATTTAAATTACTGGGTAATGTGACATAATATCTTCAAGCCACAAAGTTGGCAACACGCTAGTGATATTACGAGCGTCTATAGCTACAGTGACGCTTACTATCAAGCAAACTGTATGCTTGTTTGTCGACAGAGTCTAATAAAAAAAATCTCCAACAAAGCAATACAAGCGCTGCTGATTTACGCTAGAAATAACTAAAATCATTCTCACGCAAAGGACCAATTTAAAAAATTACGTCAGACCAAATTCTAGAAGTCTTAGTTTGAACCGCGTTATGTTTTGTATATATTCGATAACCTTAGACGAAGGCTCTTTTCTGTTGCGTATTTATTTAACATTCGTTTCGTTTAATGACGCATTTATAATTGAAATGTGTTTTTCCATTTATGGTTTTGAATACAATATATAGATGTAAAGTACTTGTGAAAACAAAAGAGCATAATATATTATATATAATTTGTTTGCTAGAAAATATTTTTCTTTGTATCTCAGTGTTGTAATGAAACAAAAGATTTCTTACTTTATAGAACAGTCCAATAGCTAATTGTTTTCTGTACTTTGCTGAGACCTCCGGTGGATTTTCAACAGGGTTGATCTCTTCTTTAAGACTGGTTACGGCAGATTTCAAAGTCTGGTTGTCAAACAGATTTTTCCCCACTAATAGACTTTCTGTTTGGGACGCCCGAATGAACGATGAACTGATGTTACCAAAAACGATTCTGCATTCCTGGACTATGTCCCCATCCCCCATTTTATACATAAAGCCCGCATTCACTAAAGCGTGTGCGTTTTGTGAACGAGGCATTATCTGAAAAATACAAGTTATGATTTTATTTATAAAATATATATATAAAAATCGTGACTCAATTTTTGACCGTGATGAACTTCTAAACAACTAGACCGCTTTTTATCAATCAATTGAGAGATAGGATAGTTTATATTTTATTTTATAGTCGCAATATTTTCTTCATTACAATCATTAGTAAAAGGGGATTAGCTTGCTATATAGAAAAACTTAGTGTCGCAGTGATTGTCAGTTTCATTCAACTTAAGACATAGACAATATATAGTCACAGTATTTTTTAATGGCAAACATATAGTTAAGACAGGATAACGTCTCTCGGGTTAGCTTGTAATTCTAACTAATCTGGAACTATAGAATCGAGTGGTACTCACTTTATACGTTACAAAACGATGTTCAGCACTGTATGGTGGTATTAATAAATTATACAATATTTTTTTATTCATGTCTGTTTGGAGAAACTTTTGCATTGACACAATTTCCTTGGTCCCATCCGAATTCACTAAAATGGGTTAAAAATTAATTTTATTATTTCACTCCTGAAAATTGATAATTCAAGTTCCAAACACAATAAAATAATTTTCGTGACAGCTTGCGTGACAGAATCGTGATAACGACGAATGATAGCGGTAAATGTATTCGTTAAAAATAAGTAAAGAGTCAAATGTTACACCCAGGGCTTTCATAGTGACTGTGAGTTCAATGACTTCATTGCCTTGACGAGATAACGTCTCCATGTACAAGTCATGATATGGCGTAGAGCAATTAAACACTAAGCTCTATGTAATTGGCTACGTCTCCATAAGGCGTCATCATTTATTTCCACTTCATAAACCTCAAGAGTGGTATGCCCATACAGTGGATACTGTACGTTGTTTGCTGTGTATCATTTTCAGCGGACAGGAAACAATTAGGTAAAATGATGGCCGATTTGCAGCGCCATCTTTTACAGCGAATATGCTATGCGTTGTTTGGTACTGGCATCATAAGAGACGACTGAGGTACCGGAATCGACAGGTGGCGGTATATCTTATATACCCGAAGCAATATAGCTTAAATTCAACAGGCCAGGAATGGATAGAAGCATTCGTAGCGAAGATACACTCTGCGAATGACACCACGCTTATAGGTAAATTCTCCCTTATAAAGACTTATGTCCAGCAGTGGACGTTTTACGGCTGCTATGTATCCTTAATGTATATAAGAAAACAATATACTCAAATATCTGTAATAGGCACGCTGTCAAAAATACATTTAGACTTCTACCTAAAATATTGGATATGGGTAATCAAAAATTCAACTCTTTTTGAGGAGGCCTATGTCTTGCCGTGGACTTCAAATGGCTGATAATATAATGATGATTGCTAAAATACATACTGATCGTTAGGTCTGCTCCACAAGTCTCGAACAAGAGAAATAGATCCGATGGAAATTCGTTATGTGTGTGTTTAATCATCAAGTTGCCAGCAATTGTTCCCAACTGAAACCAAACATTCTCATGAATACACAAGTTAGATGTAATAAATAATTATCGAATTAGCAGGAAGTACTAAATCTATCTTTAATTTAAAGAACAAACTCAAAAGCGTCAAATCGATAGTAACCATGTATGATCATGTTAAGATAGATCTCGATGTTAAAAGGAGCCTTAGCTGATGTTATTTATTAGGCAAAAAAAATTGGAGGATAACTTATTATTGTACTGAAGGTTGACAACAAGGTTTTAATTGATGCATGTTGAGAGAATTTTGAGCTAGATAGTATCGTATAGTTTAAATAATGTCCGGAAGTTTTGATTATTTTAAGAAGGAAAAAAATACTCCATACATGGACCCCGCTTTCTGGTTCTGCTCTTAAACCTAACTACAATTATCAGTAATAAATAAAACACAATAGCGTAATTGCTGTGGGGCACCAGCAGATGTCGTAAGAGGCGACTAAGAATCCAAACGAAACAGTGTAGCTCGAATGCAAGGCTGGGATCGGCAACAGACTTTCCGTCACGAAGCTGCGCTCTGCGATTGCCACCACGCCTGCCCAACGCGGCAAATTTGGGCATAATTCTTCCTTTCTTGGGTAGACCTATGTCTGACAGTGAAACTTATACTACTATGATGGTAGTGATGATAATGATGACGAGTAGTATAATATATCTTAATTTCGGTTTATAATTTATAAATGTATATATAGTATGATAGATGAACAAATCAGTGCTATGGTCTAAATGTTTTAGGTGGCCTGTTCTTTTTACCTTAGACTAGGTATACAACTTACGTTTTTAACAGGAATATTGGCGACCAATTCTAAGTGTTCATATAATATATTCAAATATTGAAAGCCCCCCTCGGTAGACGCAACTTCCTTAAATATATTCACCACCTCTCCAATCGGAGTACTGGCTCCGATAATTAAATTCTGATCCAGTTTGTAACCCCTCAGCTCTGATACTCTAGTAATGTCTATTAGAATGTTGGGGTATTCATCGAGAGGATACACTCCTGAAAGTAAAATAGTAAATTATTATATAACCTATTCAATCCATTCAAGAAAGAAAGAGACAAATAGACATTCATCCGTTTTTCTATTAAAATAAAATAACTAATCATGCTACGATGTATATATACTATGAGTTCACATGAAACACGAAAAACTCTCAGGCAGACAACATTTATTCTAGCTTACAGAGTATCTGTGTACTTTCTCTACATAAGTCGTATTTAATAACCACTATTTTATACGGATAAAGCTATTCATATGTTAAAACGAAGATTTAGCGGTGAAAGCGTTCAAACAGACAAACATATTTTCGTATTTATCTCAACTAATATTATAAAGGGGAAAGATCTTAATGTTTCTTACAATATAATTCAAAAACTGGTAGAGCCATTAAGAAAATTATTTTACCATTGACAGCTTTAATTTTACCAAGTAGATTTCTGCCTAAAATTGTAAATAAAGAGGAAAGATTTATGTTCGTAAAGAATAAAGGTAAAACTACAGAAAGAATTACAAAAATTAAGTAGCTATGGCTACCACATTATTAGCAATTACATTAACTTTATTTTATGCCCGTACTCTCTAGAAATGACACTACGCGACTAAGGGACCCTAATAGTTTATAATAATTATTGAATTTTCACGTTGTAAAATAAATTTAAAGCTCCGTCAATACATGTATCGATGATCGATATTTCATGCGGTAAATCTTGGGTAATGCCTGTGAAACACAGATAAAAATATGTAGTTTAAAAAAACTAATAATCACGCTTTTGAAATGGTAAAAATAATGATGATCAAAAAATACTAGTAGAATTCTGAAAAAATCGCGGTCTACGAAAAATATGGCACAACGCAGTCCACGCCATATTCAAGGTATTGCTAGTATTTTTTTTATTAACACTAAAAAAAATAATTTTAACTTTTTACTTTGATGTATTTTAAAAGCGTGTTTTTTTGTTGTTTTTTAAATATATTTTATTTTTCACTTTTTAATTCGATTGTAAAATAATATTAACTAGATGAGTACTTAAGCTGGAAATTAAGTAGGTGGCACGCATGCGCAGGCTGCGTGGTCATACTTAGTCACACAGAGTAATTTCTTTTATCCTGAAAATCCTGATCAGGATACTGCGATAATCCAATTATATCGAAATATTGTACTGGCACCGATTACGTGAACAAAGTTTCAATAAAAGCTGTCCGTCTAAAGTAAGTCAAAATCGAGTTCGAATGTGTCGGTTACAAACATACACACAACACATACATACATACATACAACTGAAGCTAATATAAAGCGTATAAAAACGTAAAGAGTTTTGTTTTGACTTATGGTGCTCTTTTATTGACAATTAATTAAATTAATTTCTCAGGCATAGACAAACAACGTTGACAATTACACGAAACTAAGACTTGGATGCGTTCAAAAACTTCTATTTAAGATGCACATCTATAATAACTAACAACATACTGATATGAATAGGTGCTATTTTATTTTAAAGAACACACACGTAAAATACTTGGAATCAAAGAACAATATCAAATTTTTGTATTTACTCGTTTCGTAACAAATGCGAATGCCGTTAGCCGTGAGGTACCGGCAAAGTAGAATAGTACCTCTCGCTGTACCAGGTGTCGTAAGACGCGAGTAAGATACGAGAACCGACAGATGGCGGTATATCCATGCAAAAAAGTCAGCTCAAATGTACAGGGCGGGGATGGGTAGCAGCTTCCCCGTCGTAAAAGCTGCGCTCTGCGATTGCCAACACGCTTACCCAGCGCGGCAATTATGGGCAACATACCCCCTTTCTAGGGGAGGCCTATGTCTAACAGTGGACTTTTAATGTCTGTTATGATGATGATGATGCCATAATGAATCCCATATTGTTTTTCGTTATAAGTTGATAATAACCACGCATTTAAACAGTGGTGCCTAATAACTTACCTTTAGCTGTATTTCCAGCAACCAACATGTAAGGACTGTCACCTACGCTACGCCAAATGTCAAAAATATCATTAATGGCGTCCACAGTGTACCATTTCTTTCCATCTTTAAAAATAAGCTCAAGTTTTGTTTCTCTAACATCTTCAGTGTTCACAAAGCACCATTCCCGGTCAGAGCATGTTTTCCCGCCACACTGTTCCCCAGTCTTTTCACATATACGCAAATCTTCGATATCAAGTAGATCCTCGTCGGTCTGCGGTGCATCTTTTGCGAACGTCTTCTGCGCATCCAAGATCGGACGGTATCCAGTACATCTGCATATGTTGCTAGCAAATGACTTCTCTATTTCAAGCATGGTAGGGTCCTTTTTAGATATAAGAATGCTGAAAGTTATCTTTTAGTTAGTTTAACGTTGGATTATGTTTACAATTCGATTCCGTGTCATTATTTGCAAATATATTTCCTCATTATTTTCATTTCACAATTTTATTTTAATTATTACCCTCACAGACAGATAGGTAGATGATTAATTCTATACAGAGAAAATTCGTTACGACCTTCACTTAGATATTGCTGTTATTATTCTCATAACTCAAATTGCTAAATAGCCTTATCAGCCCGTATACTTACCAATACATGGCCATTACAAAGCCTGGAGAGCAGTACCCGCACTGCGTGCCATTCTTCTTAGCGAGCATTTTCTGGATCGGATGGTAGCCGTCCAGCGAATTCCCTATCCCCTCTATCGTGGTGATCTCCCAACCGTGACATGATGCCACCAGTACCAGACACTGTATGAGAATAAAAAAATTACACATCTCATATATTGACTTAACTCCGACATATAGCTTGAAGCACTTGTTTTACAGATTTACAGACAATAGAATAATAAATAGAAAATTAAAACATCACTCAGATACAGAATAAACTTAAATGTTCGAGTGGCTATCCAACCCACGACCCCTAGGGCGTAAGAAAATGACACTACCGAATGCGTAACCGGGTGCGTCAAAAATAACTAATTGTTTTAGCTAAGTACAAATATCAATAAATAATTATCTATGCCTAATCTTCATAATTTCAAAGCAATAGGTGGGGACGGATAGCAGCATCCTCGTCGCTTAGCTACACTCTGCGTGTGCCACCACGCTTGCCCAGCGCGGCAATTATGGGCAAATCTGGCTTTTTTGGGGAGGACTATGTCCAACAGTGGACAGTTCCTATGACCGAGATGTTGCTGATGAAGACATTCAAACGTGTAGAAGTAAGATTAGAGAAATCATATTGATATTTTAAAAATGCCTTCACCGCTTCTATGATCTCCTTCTATTAACAAATACAATAAATAATTTAATTATAATAAATTCGCAGAACATTTAATACGTTGACCTGATTCCGTGATGAGTCGCTTAAAGCACTTGCGTTACAGACATCAGGCAACGTAAGAGTCACTAATATAAGACCTACATACATATCACATAATTATCACCCAGACACAAAAAAACACAAATATCATCATATAAATACTTGTTCCAGCTGGGGATCGAACCCACGCCCATTTGCGTACAAGATCGCTACTATCTGCGCCATCGTGCCCGTCAACTAAAACCTATAGTTATAGCAGATTTTATTTGTATTATGAAAACGGGTGCAAGAGTTTACTTATATTGTGAGATAATAGAGACATGAAGTTATTTGATTGTCTGAAGTACCGAGTTGATCGATTTGGGAAGTTCCCCGGGCCTTGTAACCGCAGCGACGATGCAGGCGCCGCATCCGCCCTCGCGACAGTTGAACTTGGTCCCATGCAAGCCCAGCCGGGAGCGCAGGAAGTCCACCAGCCTGCTGCTAGACCAAAGGTCCCAATCTGAACCGAGAAGTTTGTATTTTAATTAGTTTTATTGCGTTGCAATAAAAATCGTATTCGTCTCTATTGTTTATCATTCAAGTAATGTTCATGTAAGTTAAGACCTTTTTTTGAAACAAACGTTTAAGAATGATTTATTCAGTACTCGCAATATAATGATACCGGCAGAGTAGAATAATACCATCCCCTGTATCAGGTGTCGAAAGAGGCGACTAAGGTACCAGAACCGACAGATGGCTGTATATCCATCCAAAACATTGCAGTTCAAATGCACAGGGCGGGGATGGGCAGCAACATCCCCGTTGCGAAAGCTGCGCTCTGCGATTGCCAACATGCTTACCCAGCGCGGCAATAATGGGCAATATTCCCCCTTTCTTGGGGACGCCTATGTCCGGCAGTGGACTTTCAATTGCTGGTATGATGATGATGTTGATATAAAGATATGTTTAAAGAATTACGAAGAAGCATGCAATTATTTTAAGAACTTTCATCTTCTTCTTTTTTATTTTTGTAGTAGTTGTTTAATGTTATACATTTTTTTTTATAAAAAATATAGCAATTTAATTGTAAAAACAAGTAAAAAAATATATATATATCTGTTGTCCTACCTGTATATTCCACGCCATTCACTTTAAATGTTATTTTATTCATCACAATAAGTCGGCCCTGCAGCTCAGATCACAATACAAAAACAAATGAAAGAGAACCTTACATTATCAATATAAATAGCGTTGCATCGCATATCTACAAGTGTTACAATTTTCTTTCAATATATTTACTGCAGGTACTTAACATGCTAACACTTATTAAATAAAAAGAAAGACTCCCCTGTGATATAGTATATGTATACTAGCTATCCCGGAAAACGTTGTTCTGCCATTTAAAACAATATAAGTTTGTTAATTAGTAAAACAACTATTATATACTAGGTATATACTAAACAATAGGTAATAGAAGGGTGAAAATTTAGGGTTGAATGTATTTTTAATGCCATATAATAAAAAAAAACATAAAATTTGCGTGGGGTGAACACCCTTTATCACTTAGGAGTTTGAAAAATAGATAGTAGATAAAGTGGTTTTAGTAGTTTCATCCCGGACACACACCGTGACACAAAATTGTATACAAATTAGAATAAAATATGTTTTTATAGTGCTATAACAATAGAAAGAAAATAGAAATCTACTCTCTTGAAACTATCACTAACTTAAACCATATTTATGAATATAGTTTATCAACCAGTAAAGTATATATTTATTAATTTGTTATTATACATTCTCTTTACATGCGCGGATCTAGATTTCGTTAAGGCAGGAACATATCAGTACACAGTCATAGTATAACACATTCACAATGTGTAATACTTAGTTATGTTTAATTGTATATTATATATATTGTATATAGTATATTATATATGCAAGCTTGTTGCAGGGTGAGATATTGTTGCAAATTTAACAAAATAAAACGAACCGGCTTTCCATTATCATGTAACAGATAACGCATTTTGCATAATAATCTTATTTATAAACGAGTAACCATAATTTGAAAACGTGTACCTTTATTTAAGTACATACGAACACTCTATACAATTTGCTGCCGGATTTCTGGCAGACTTGAATAGTACCAACCTCTCCTGTACGATTGAGATACCGGACCCGATAGATTTATTATTCGTAAGTAATTCACATGCGGTATACAGGGTTCCAACTCATGCGACGCCGCGGACCACAGCTGGTCCACGAACATAACGTACAAACTATCTAGCTTCATGCATTAGGTAAGACCGTCCAGACGTTGATTCCGGACAAACCGTTTTAAATGAGATAGACCACATACAAAAGATCATCTGCATTGGTACCTCACTCTCATCCATTTCTGCCGCCAAATAGCAGTGTTTGCATTGCTGTGTTCCAGTCTCAAGGGTGGGAGAGGCAGTAAATTTACTGGGTAATGTGACATAATACCCTTAACTCACAAGGTTAGCAACGCGTCAGTGATATCCTTGTGATATTACGAAAGTCTTTAGGCTGCAATTATCTTAAAAAAAAAAATAAATGCAACAAAAAAAATATTATCCAATACTGTGCAGCAGTTCTAGAGTTAAGTGCGTACCTACATACATTTCGACGAGTATTTTTTTTTTATTTAGATATAGCGAACGAAGCGAAAGCGGACTCTTATATCTTTGTTCAAATTTAAAATTTAATATATACATAAATCAATGTCTTGTACAGCGTGTGTCACGAAAACCTCGCGGAGAAATCTTTCGAGTCGAGTTTAGCAAATAAATTGAAGCGCTACCTGCTGTACTTTTTACATCTGCTGTATCAACTAACAACTATGCAGCTAGAGTAATTACGTTTCAAAAGGTAGACATTAAGTAAGGTTCCTTTATATAAATTTGTATCACAGGCCCGTTGGACCATTCGGTGTTCCTATTTTATGTACATATACTAATGAGTTCTTCATTATACACCCAAAAAAAAAATTAAAAATACAAGTAAACGTAAACAGACAATAATAATGAACAAAGTACAATAAGCGGCATTTTTGCAATAAGTGATTATTGGGTGAATTGATATAAGTAAGCATGATCACGTTGAAATAGTTTAAAAATCTTCACAAGATTGTGCAATAAAAAAATTATAAAGCAAGGACAGCATAACTAAAATCTATAAGTCACTGCGCCTCATACGGTATTGTTAAAATGTACATGACACTAAATACCTACCAATGAAAAGATACAAACCGCGCGTGTCGAAATAAAGTAAACTGTACGACTAAAGATAAATAAATAACTGCATTTAAGTCTATTGATATTCTACGTACTCACATAAGTAGAAACAACAGCCTTTTAATGCAGATTATTATTATAAATACAATTTCATACTATATACATAATTTAATTTTATTAACATGTTTATGTCTTATAATTATTTTCACAGGTGAAATACAAATGCGTTGCAGTTAAGTAATTAATAATCTGTTGCTTGTATACACAAAGCGACATTTCAACTCTAAACAATAGTAATAAGAGATACGCATGGTTGAAAAATAGAATAACACAACGTGACTCATAGAAAAGTCTCTAAGCACTATTGTTTTTTTTTAATATTACGATCAACGAACAAATATACAGTCTGGTTGATAGTAAGCGTCACCGCAACCTATAGACGCTAGTATTAAGACACTAGCGTGTCACCAACCTTGTGACATAAAGATATTATTGCCAGTGTGCCGTGGGGTACCGGCAGAGTAGAATAGTACCTCCCCTGTACCAGATCGTAAGAGGCGACTGAGGTACCAGAACCGACAGATAGCGGTATATCCATCTGAATAGGTGTAGTTAAAATGCACAGGGCGGGGATGGGCAGCAGCATCTCCGTTGCGAAAGCTGCACTCTGCGATTGCCACCACGCTTGCCCAGCGCGGTAATTATGGGCAAAAATCCCCCTCCATGCGGAGGCTATATTCAGCAGTGGACTTTCAACGGCTGATATGTTGATAATGATGAGGACCCAGTTATTTCATTGCCTCTCTTACACTTGAAAACCGGAACACTGAAATGCGAACACTGCTATTTTACGGTAAAAAGAGGTGAGAGTAATGTAATGTAAGGTCTACCATAGGTAAATTATGTTACGGATATCAAATAACAGAGGAATTACAAAGACACATCCTATAAATGTTTATCCTGGGTAAGGATGGCACTCTTCGTGCATAAGATAGGATCGTTAGCATTGGCGCCAGCAGGCCTACTATAAATTAATGAATGATAATTTCATTATAGCACAGTAGGTAATTAAGTATCTAAACATTTTTGAAATGTCTACCTTAGTAACAGTTAGGATACTTGGTAGTTCATGATTAAAGAGACTGCAACATAGTTTGTGACGCCATGGAACACCCTTGCCTCGACGTCGTCCTGCAACTTCAATACGATACATCGAGCCGTGATGTCTATTAACGTGAGAGACGGTAACCAAATGTTACCATATGTTTCACAGCATGTGTTTCTGATAAATTAAACTGCCAAATAATTTTAATGAGATCAAAAGTGCTGTGTAAGTACTACACAGCAATATCATCATCATCATAGAAGCCGTTGAACATCCACTGCAGGACATAGGCCTCCCAAGAAAAGGGGACTTTGCTCATAATTACTGCAAGCCGTCACGTAAAGGCAGAGCGTATATTCGCGACAGGGCAGATATACCGCAATCGGGTCCAAGTCCTCAGTCGCCTCTTATGACACCTGGTACATAGAGAAGTACTACGCCGGTACACCACGGTGTATTGAAGAAAGAAGAAAGTTGGGTACACACCCATAAGGCCTCTCTTTTTCACTATTTCCCTTGAAAGAGTAGAATTAGAATAGACAACAGTAGTAACTTTCTAGGTGTGTAATTTAACAAGGGTTTGTTAACGCCGATACCGATAAGGGGTTCCTTAACACGAATTACTTGGTGTTAATGGAACCAGTGTTTCTTGCAGGATCGTTTCTGTTGGGCCGTGTAATGAACCTGCAGTCAACATAGTTTTAAAACCCGTCTAGTGTCAACAAACTAGATTAAAGTACTTACAGTAATTTACATATGTTAGATGGCTTCATGAGCGCGTACAATCATCAGGGTCATCAGTGTCATAAATATATGGAATCAAGTACTTCCTATTATAGAAATATTATTGTTTCTATTTATGGCCTGGGCCTAATAAATGAAATATATTCTGAAGTTGAATTTAACAAATGTTTGTTATTTGTTTAAGCAGTTCTTGTTATAGGTTGACGAAAAGTATGAACGTAAAAATAAACGCGTTTCAAAATCGCTAAAGCTTAGTTTTGTTATGTGTAGTGACGTAGGTAAAATAAGCTCTTTAAACATGAAGACCTACAGGCGCTATGATCAAACGGTTAAATTTTTTTGGTGATGCCTACTCAAGAAAGATCCCTGTGGCCATGAGATATTTTAACACTAAATATGTATGCATATTCCTCTAGTTATTACGGTAACGCGTTTATAGTTAAAGCAATAAGTTTGTGAAATGCGCTACCTAACAATATCAGGCGTGCGCAGTCTATTACCGCATTTGAGCGGATGGTACCTACTTGTTGAATATATATATATAT